>PVIR01021060.1:0-29854 GCA_004026965.1 Petromus typicus | reverse complement strand
GCCCTGGCTGATTTCTTCATAGCAGCTATTCTTTCTAGAGTGAAATGGTATCTCAGTGTTGTTTTAATTTGCATCTCATGAATGACTAGTGATGTTGAACACTTTTTCATATATCTCTTTCCTGTTTCTTCATCTGAGAAGTGTCTATTCATTTCAGATGCCCATTTTTAGATTGGGTCTTTAAATTTGAGGGATCTGTTTATTTGAGTTCTTTATATATTCTTAATATTAGTCCTTTGTCTAAGGAACAGCTGGCAAAAACTTTTTCTCACATTGTGGGTTGTACTTTCACCCTGTTGGTGGTTTCTTTTGCTGTGCAAAAGCTTTTTAACAAGATAAGCTCCCAGTTGTTGATTCTTTGTGCAGTGTCTTCAAGAGTGATAACTGTTCTATCTTCCAGGAGATTGTTGTTGTTGTTGTTGTTTAGGGCCTGGCATTTAGCTCAGTGGTTCCAGTATCTGCCTAACAAGGTCAAGGTCCTGAGTTTGATCCTGGATTCCACGTACCACAATGCTGGGTGTGGTGGCTCATGCTGTTATCCCAGCACTTGGGAGGCAGAAGCAGGAGGATTGCTGTGAGTTTGAGACTACCCTGGGATAGATTGTGAGTTCAAGGCCAGTCTGAACTACAAAGTGAGACACTGTCTCAAAATTTTAAAAAATTTAAATCTTTGATCAATATGGATCTGAGAATATGTGGGGGATAATTTCAATTCTTTTGCATTTACTTAAACATGTTATATCAGATAGTGTGTGGTCTATTCTGGAGAAAATGCCATGTGTAGCTGAGGAGAGTATATAAGGTAGGACACTCAGTCGACATCTAAGCCTATTTGTTCCAAAGTTTGGTTCAGTTCTGATATTTCATTTTTTATTTTTTTGTCCTGTTGATCTGCATATTTGTGACAGTGGGGTTTTGAAGGCTCACACTACTATATTTGTACACATTTGAATTTTTCATGCCCATTAATATTTGTTTTACATAGTTGTGTGCACTGGTATTTGATATATATGTGATTATTATCTCTCCCTCTTGGGTTATTCCCTTTACAGGGATATAGTGATTTTCTTTGTCTCTCTTAATCAGTCTTGGTTTGAAATCCACTTTGTCTGCAAATAGAATAGCTTCCCGTGCTTTGTTCTGGATTCCTGTCACATGGAGCATTGTTTTCTTTCCTTAACTTTCAGTGTACTAAAATTTTTTTGAATCAAATGTGTTTTTTTCTTTCTTTTTTTTTTTTAGAACTAGGGATTAAACTCAGAACCTTGAACTTGCAAGGCAGGCATGGCATCACTGAGCTAATCCTTGGCACTCAAATGTGTTTTTTAAATTGAATATTGGTATATTTTATATACACATTATGATCACACTCTACATTGAGAATTTGTACCAGTATATGATACTACTTAATTCTCATTTTTCCCATTCCCCTACCCACCATACAATCCCTCTCACCGCCTATTTACATAAGCTTAGTTTTCTTTTTTTAACCATCACATTTTTTCTTTCCCCTTGTTACTTACCCTTACCCACCTTTTCCCTTTGAATATTTTCTATTATATAATATCTATCATACATTCTAGAACTCACTTACATCTTTAGGTTATCATACCAGAGAAAAGATACAATATTTACACATCTGTGTCCTGTTTATTTCACTTATGAATATGTCCTCAAGGTACTTCAGTTTGAGTATAAAGGACTCAAACTTCTCATTCTTTATGGCAGAATAATACTCAGTTTAAAAAAACACACACACACAAACATCTTCTTTATCCTGTTTCTTGTTGATGGGCATTTGGGCTGTTTTCAAGATTTAGCTATCACAAACTGAGTTGCTATAAACATGGATGCACTATGTCACGGTGATGTGAATCTTTTCATTCTTTCATGTATATCCTTAGCTGGGGAATAGGGAGGGTCAAATGGTACCCGTAATCTTGATTTTTTGAGGAATCTCCACACTGATCTCCATAATGATTGCACCAGTCTACATTCTCACAACAGTGGAGAAGGGCTCCTTTCTCTCTGCAGCATCACCAGCGTTTGTTGCTGGCTAATGTTGAGATAGCAGCCATTCTTTGTGGAGTGAGATGAAACCTCATTGTTGTTTTCATTTGCATCTCTCGAATGGTCAATGGTGCTAACCATTTCTTTTCTTTCTTTCTTTCTTCTAGACAGGGTCTCAGTTTTGTAGTTCAGGCTGGTCCTGAACTCACTACGTATAGCCCAGGCCAGCTCAAACTCATAGCAATCCTCTTGCTTCTGCCTCCTGGAGTGCTGGGATTACAGGCATGGTTATTGGGGATCAAACTCAGGACCTTGCACTTGCCAGGCAGATACCGGAACCACTGAGCTAAATCCCTAGCCCAATGTTGAGCATTTCTTCATATGCTTCTTAGCTGCTTTTACTTCTTCCTCTGAAAAATGTCATTTCAGATGCCCATTTTTGAACTGAGTCTTTAAATTGAGGGGGGGGGCTGCTTTTTTAAAACTCTTTATATATTCTAGATAGTAGCTCTTTGTCTGAGAAACAACTAGAAAAATTTTTTGCCCCACATTGTTGGTTGTCTTCTCACTCTGCCGGTGGTTTCTTTTGTGGACATGGAGACTCACGCATAACAGCAATCAGTACCACGTACCACAGTGCTTGTTGTGGGTGGCTCACACCTGCAATCCCAGCACTTGGGAGGCAGAGGCAAGAGGACTGCTATGAGCTTGAGGCTGAGTTCAGGACCAGCCTGAAGTACAAAGTGAGACCCTGTCTCAAAAAAAGAGAGAGAGAGAGGAGAGATATAAGAACTGAGAGGAACAAGGCTACCCCATCTTGACCAGATCCTCTTTTATTTATGGTGTTTTACATAAATTTTGCAAAACTACTTCTTGGGGATTGAGGGAAAATAATTTCCTAAAAGACAAAATGCATAATATATCCACCAAGAAAGCAAGTCATCGAACTATTCAAGTTCTTCCTTTTTCTCTGATTCAGAGTTCTTCTTAAATTATCTCATTTCTGCTTATCTGCCGCAGTTCCTGTTGGTATTTTTTGTTTTTCTGTATTATAATTGACCTCATTACTATTAGATCTCCTTTGCAATTTCTACTTAATATTATAAAATGGCTTTCTGTATCTTCCAGTGCAGTATGTACTCCCTGAAATGGCATTTTGACTCCTACATTCTTTGAGCATTTTTATCCCTTTAAATTACGATGGTTCCTTTTTTTTTTTTTTCTATTTTATGACTCTGTTCTGGTTTTTATTCCCACCTAAGAGGTTTCTATCTGGATGAGAGATTCCCCCCTTTCCATTTCTTAAGTCGCTGTGACTGGGTTGTCCTCTGTTACTACGTTTTAGGTCCTGTAGTGGCTGTCACGCTGATCCTCCCACCGTCCCACCACCCACTGTCTTTATCTTGTGACAGTTTCCCTCCAGGGCTGACAGTTTGGAATAGCACCAAGGACACTGACCTCTTCCTCCGAGGGAGACTTAATGACTCTACTTGGTTACACACCTGCTTTGGTCTCTAAATCCTCTGTGATCCCACCTGTAACCTTCTCATTTGGGGTAGATCCTACTCCCAGCGAACAACTTGCTCACGACACACAGGAGAGCATTCCAAGTGGGGCCGCTCTTGTGGTCTTGCTTCTCTTTGATCGCAGCCTTTACTTACAGGACTCTCATTGCCTTTTCTTGCAGATCTGAAACTTAACTTATCAGATGAAGAGCTCTTACGAGAAATATCAAAATTCGGATTTAATGCCATTGTCAGCAGAAAGTTGGGTTACGAGAGAAAAGTACCAGACACCAGGCACGCCGGGTATGTTCCTTCTCCATTAAGGAGAAAAAAAAATATAGTTACTAAGCAGATTTTGATGTCAGCACCTTAGAGATCTTGTGGTACAGAGTCCTACTTTTAGGACTTCAAGTCTGAAAATATTGAGGTCCAATTTCAAGATTCAAAGGTGTAGGGGGGAGTGAGGACACATCTTCATCAGCACAGAAGGGTCCAGAGGTTTCCAAAAATTAAGCCACCAGGGGCTGGGGATTTAGCTCAGTGACACTGCATGTACCTTGCACATGCAAGGTCCTGAGTTAAAGTCCCTGCCCCCAAACAAACAACAAAAAATAATTAAGTCATCTACAGGTCTTTCTACTAAATCAGCAATGCATGCTTCTTGCCAAAAGTGGACTCATACTAATAGAAAATGCTACTACCTATTTTTTTTTCTTCCAATTGGGACATATTTTTAGCTTCACTGTTCCTCCGCAGCTGACAATCAGGGAGCTTCTGTCACACAGAGAGTTCTGTCCTAACAGAGATTGAGGGAAGGTGGGAGGACCAGTGCTGAGAGCTCCGCCCCAAGCCCTACTAGGGGATTAAAATGCAGTAGCAGACGATGACGAGTCACAGCGACCCTAACAATGAATGGAGACAGGAAAATTCCGATCCAAGAGACTGCAACTTCAGTTTCACTGTTCCTACAGTCATTTGTATTGGTGATTGTTTTAAAAATGTATGGTAAACACATAATGCACAGTTTACCATTTTAACCAGTTTAAAGGTACAGCATCACACTTCTGTATTAATGTCTTCTTAATATTATATAAACTCTGATGATTCCCAGGCAGTGGGGACTGACAGTCTCCTTGAACAACAGCAAAGTATGTGTGTTAAGTATATAGATGTCTTCTGCTAATGTGGAGATAAACACCAAGTTCCAGAAAACAAGGACCGTGGGGCCATGTTGCTTTGTGTGACGTGAGTGCAACACACATGCCTGAAGCCACAAATACCACTCATGCTGTGGCACACACAAGAGATGTCATTTTGCACACACTGACAGACAGAGTCCTCATAAAAGGAAAGGAATTTAAATTTATTCAAATGATACAACAGGATGAACTGTTCTCTAAGTTATTAAAGAACAATTTTTAATCAAAATATTTACCACAAAGGAAAGTCAATATTTTTGAATGTTTGTATAAGTTATGAATTTTATTCATCATTTCTTCCTCCTAAGACTCATCAAAAACAATGTGACTGCCTTTGCTGCCCTTACTCCCCTGCATAATTATTTAAGAAAAATGTTAATGTACCAATAAAGATTAAAAAATTTTAAAAAAAGAAAGAAAAATGAAAAATTTCAAGAGTTATCCTAGAAGCGGCCTTAGCAGTTGTAATGTTCAAAATATTAACTTGGTAGGAAATTCAACTCAATAACAAAGAACTCTGCTACCTTTAAGAGATATTTTAATTGGTAGGAACACCTGCACTTTTTGCAGTCTAAGTATTTTTTGGCCTTTATTTTATATTATTGTATTGTTGTATATACTGTATATTATTCTATTAGATGGAACTTCTGCTTCAGCATTGACTTTCTTAATTTAATTTTTAAAATTTTAGCTGAAAATAAAAACTGTATTTATGGCATAAAACATTTTGTTTTGTTATGTGTATGCATTGTAGAACGGCTAAAATCAAGCTAATTCACACCAGTATTATCTCAGATACTTATTTTTTGTATGTGGTGCTAGCACTTTAAATCGTCTCTTAGCAATTTTCAAGTACACGATATATTGTTGCTAACTATAGACACCGCGTGGCCCAGTAGACTTCTTGAACTTACCTTCCGGTCTCATTGAGGTCTTACAGCCTTTGACCAGCGGTTTCCCAGTCTCCCTGCCTCATCCTCCCCTCCAGCAACTGCTCTTCCATGCACTGCTCCTGGGAGTTCAAGTGTCTTAGATTCCACATAGATTCGTGTTATAGTTTGGGTCTAGAATGTTCCCCAAAAGCCCGTGTATTTAGAGAGGGCATTTTGGAAAATGATTGCATCACAAGGCATCATACTTCTTCTCATCCAGTAACAACCTCATAGCTAAATGTCCTAATACGAGACAGAGGCTGGTTGGAAGGGACAGTCACCAGGAGTGTGGCTTGGAAGGGTTGAGTTTGCTCCCCGGATCCTCTGTTCTTGTTTCCTAGCTGCCGTGAACTGAGCAGCTTCCTTCCCCCAAACCCTTCCACCAGGCCACAGCTGCCTTGGAGCCAACAACCCTGAACTGAAATCCTAAAATCATAAGTCAAATGAAAATTCTCCTCCTGGGGCTGTAGGTGTTGGGTATTTTGTCTGGTGAGGAAAAACTAACCAATACAGGCGATACCATGCAACATTTGTGTTTCTGTCCCTGGCTTACTTTCACTTAATGTCCTCCAGATGCATGTATGTCACAAGTGACTGGATTTCTTCCTTTTTAATGGCTTACTAGCATTCCACTGTGTGCATACACCGCATTTCCTTTATTCCTCGAGGATCTTGTACCTTGACTTGTGGATCATGCTCTAAAGACCATGGAAGTACAAGCAGTTCTTCCGGTTACCGACCCCACACCCTTGGACGCATATCCCAAAGTGGAGCAGCTGTGTCACACCCTTCTCCACAGTGGATGGAGACTGTTCTTTCCTACTGGCAATGTACGAACTTGCCCTTTTCTCTGCTTTCTTCCCAACACTTGCTATCTTTCATTTTTTGACAGAAATCCTTTTAACACATGTGAAGTGACCTCTCATGGTGATTTTAATCTCAACTTCCCTGATAACTGAGCACTTTTCTTATACCTGGTGGCAATTTGCCTTCTTTTAAAATATGTCTATTGTTGCCAGTTTTTAAAAATCTGGTGATCAGTTTTCTCACTACTGTGTATGGATATTTATTAGATGTATTAGTTGCTGTGTTTTCCTCTCATTCTATGGGTAGCCACTCCACTCTGCTGATTGTTTCTTTTGCTGTGCAGACAATTTTTGATTTGACACAGTCCCTTTTGTTTATTTTGGGGTTTTGGTGGGGTGTTTTTGTTGTTGTTGTTTGCCATGCCTTTGCAGTCCTGTTCAAAAAATCATTGCCTACACCAAGGTTATGGGTCTTTCCTGTGTTCTCTCTAGTGACATTGGTGCTTCAGGTTCTGTGTTGACATTGTAATGGACCTCGAGTCCACTTTTATGTGTTGTATCAGATGAGTGTCTAATTTCATTCTGTACATCGCGTATCCAGTTTCCCGGACACCACTTATTGAAGAGCTCGCTCTCTCTTCATGGTGTGTTGTTGGTTTCTTTCTTGAAAGCCGATTACCTTGTTTCTGGGCTTTCTACTCTGCTCCACTGATCTGCTTGATCTGATACTGCTTCCTTGCCGATCATAAATTTAATGCGACCCTACAATGTGTATAGGTTTAGTGACTTATCTTAATAATAGAAGATAAATATGGATATAATTTGTATTTAGGCTATATTTAAAGTAGAATTAAAATATCAAAATACAGTGACAGAAAAGAACAATTAAGAAGTAAAATAATATCAAAAGTATTAGAACAACATAGAAGTTAGTGTTCCGCGTCTTAGTTGTGAGATTTTATTGTACTGTCATAATCATCAGTTGAAGGACAAAGTGAAGATAGAAAAAGGTTTGAACGAGAGCTGGAAGAGTCAAGCCTCTCGGATGACTCTCTCTCTCTCCTCCTTTGTTGTGGCAGGTGCATATACAAGCATTACCCGGTCCACCTGCCAAGCAGCAGTGTGATCATCTGCTTCTATAATGAGGAATTCAATGCCTTGCTTCGGACAGTGTTCAGCGTTGTGTTCCACACGCCATCTTACCTCCTGGAAGAAATCATTCTGGTGGATGATGGGAGTGAATTTGGTAAGACGTGGTGTCAACCGTCCACCCTGTAGGGACTGGTGCCCACCTCGTGGGCTGAGCACTTTTTCTACTAGGTTGTGCAGATAGGTGTGGTGCTGGGTGTTCTCGGTGCATACAGCAGACACAGAGGACCTGGTCCCTGTCCTGATGGGGCTTCTATGGAGTCAAGCAGGGGTACTGGCCTCTCCTTTAGAGACTGCTTTGGAAGGAGTGACATGTAAATGGAGGACGGCAGGATGAGTCAGAGTTATCCAGGTGGGGAGGACGGAAAGGTGTTTTAGGTAGAGGAAGCACCTTGTAAAAGCCTACAGACCAGAAAGCATGGTGAGTTTTGGCTACTTCTTTTTTTCATGTAGCATACGCATGAGTGGAGAGTTGGAAAGGTTAGGGGCGCATGCGTGAGCATAAAGCCACAAGTATTAAAAGGAAACTGTTTGTGAAGGGCCTTGTTTGAACCTATCTTACAAATATGCAGAACTGTTGAGGAAATGACCTGACCCAGGTTTACTCTACATGAAAGAAATCTAATTGGGTGAATGAATAGTCAAGTACTTAATCTTCTAGACTCACTGGTTTTAGAAGAATTATGATATAAGAACAAAATCTGCTTAAAGCATCCTTAGAACCTAAAATTAGTTGTTTATTTTACAACTCAGTGTGAACCTCAGGCAAGCCAGGAGTACCAGAGCAAGGATATGGTCTTAGTTAGTTATAAACTGGAAGAAGAACGGGCAGAGGAGGGAGATATCTCGGAAGTCCTCCCTTTAAGGAGCGATGCAAGATGGCTCCCAAGTATGACTCAGTGAATTCCACTCCATTTGGAATTTCAGATGCTCTGGTTGCTCTCGTCACACAAATCATCATTCCTGTGGGTATCACCAGTATCAGGGGTGCAGGACTGTTATTTCTGGTCGTGTGCATGGGGAGGCTGTGGAGAGCTGTGCTGGCTGCCTTTGCTTCTCAAAGCTCTAAGCGTGTTTGGCAAGAAGTCACAGTAAAGCCACACATAGTACAGGGGCCCTGCCAAGGGATACAGCTCCAAAAGGACCCTGGGCTACCTCTGCCAGCCTTGTAGACACTCATCCTGAGTTGGGGCCACGGCTGGTGTCTTAGCTTGACAGCTCTTACAAAACAGCGTACACTGATGTCTTACTCAGCAGACATTTATTTCTCACAGTTTGAGAAGTGGGAAGTCTGAGACCAGGCGCCCCTAGGGCCAGGTTCTTGCTCTCTTTCTAGTTATATACAGGTATCTTCTTTGTTGTATCTTCCAATGGCAGAAAGAAATCGAGCTCTCTGGCCTCTTCCCACAAGAGCACTAATCCTGTTCGTGTGGGCTCCACCCTCATGACCTGACCCCTCCTCAAGTCCTCATATCCAAATACTGTCCTCCTGGGGATTAGATTTTAACAAATGTATTTGGGGGAAGCATGTAAACTTTCAGTCCCAAAGCTTGGTAACTGCTCATACATTCATTGTGCATCTGGGTCCCTTTCGTAAAAGGCCATCAGGGCCACTGAGGAAGCTGCCAGACCAACACCCGCTGCCCGTGGACCTTGGCCTTGGCCCCGGGCAGAACCTCAGCCACACAGGGACTTTGCTGTCATGGGGCTGAGTTCCCAATAACTTCATCATGGATCACAGGAGCCTTTTGAACCAACGCTTGTCTCGCAGCTCCTGCCCATCAGCTCTTCCAGTGGACCCTTAGCTTAGAGGAGCAAGGAGCCTTGGGCACCTGGCCCCACTAATTCACACGAATGACATGTCTGTGACCTGCCATCGGCCACCTTTGCCATCATTCTGGTTCTTCCGATCGCCAGCCAGTGATGTGATCACATCTGAAAACCCATGAGCCGCCTCTGGCTTCATCTCTCCACGGGCTGGTGACCGGAGTCCTCTCCTCAGGCTGCAGGCGGTCTGCAGACTGCTGCGCTGAGAAGTTGCCCACCCTCTGTGAGGCAGAGCAGTCCGCGTCCCTCCCTGCAGGGCCACAGCTCTCCTGAGGACGAGAACAAAGGTCCTGCCCTCTGACCATGAATCTGTGCCCAATGCTGCCCACTTCCTGTCTTCTCATTTTCCTTCTTCTACACATTTGGGGCTTAGAACTCCAGGCAGAACTCGTGCATCCATCTCACCTTATCCCAGTCTCCAAACACCAAGTGGCTCCAGAGTACTAGGTTCTGTCCCAGGTGATGTTCCTGCCTGACTAAGGGCTGCCTGGAATGTGGCAGGCCTCCCTTCTCACAGGTGAGGAACTAAGGTCACGAAGTTGGATAACTCCCCTGAGAATCACTACAAAGTTAAAACATGGTGATTACAATGCAGTCTGTGCAGTCAGGAGCAAAATCAGACCGCTGCAAAGTGCCAGCGCTCATACTTTTTTGTATTAAAATTTCAATATGCCAGGTGTGGAGGCTCACACCTGTAATCCCAGCACTTGGGAGGCAGAGGCAGGAGGATTGATAGGAGTTCCAGGCTGGCCTGGGCTACATAGTGAGCTCAGGGCCAGCTTGAACTACAAAAGCAAGACCCTGTCTCAATAAATAAATAAAATTTTAATAGTTTTTTTTTAATAGAGATATTTCACTAGAAGCACAGAAATTTCTTTTAAAGTTAGAACTTCTCGGGGGCCGGGGATACAGCTCAGTGGTTCCGGCCCCTGTCTTGCAAGTGCTAGGACCCAGGTTCGATCCCCGGTAACCACATAACAATACTGGGCGTGGAGACTCACCCCAGCAGCAACCAGTACCACACACCACAGTGCCGGGCGTGGTGGCTCACGCCTGTCATCCCAGCACTCGGGAGGCAGAGGCAGGAGGATTACTGTGATGTGAGTTTGAGGCTGAGCTCAGGGCCAGCCTGAACCACAAAGTGAGACCCTGTCTCAAAAACAAAAATAAAATAAAAAATAAATAAATAAAGTTAGAACTTCTCTGGGATGGCATGATTTTGAGAAATCAGTTATGATAATAAATTGTTTTAATTTCCATCATCACACTTTTATCGATTATCAAGAATCTGGGGGGTTTTTTTCCAGACGATTTGAAAGGAAAGCTTGATTATTATCTGGAAAGTTTGCGGGGAAGTATAAAGGTGGTAAGAAACAAAAAGAGAGAAGGGCTGATCCGAGCAAAGATAATCGGAGCATTACACGCCACAGGTATGGAGCTCGCCAGGGAGGTGGGTGCGTGGCTGGGTCCCTGTCTGTATAACATGTGGCATCTGTGTTTAAAGTAAAAGTTAAATTAGCTTATGGTTTTCTTTTCTTTTCTTTTTTTTCCCCCTTCATAGAATAAACTGTCCAGTATTTTTTCCCCTAAATATCTATGTAAGGCTATATTTGGAAAGTTACGCAAGAACAGTCTATAAATTGTCCAGGCACTACGAATCTTTTTTGGCTTCCTCTTCAATTCGTGGGATTTTTTTTGGGGGGGGGTATAATTTAGTTTCTAAACTAAGGAAAAAATAAACATAAGGGATTTTAAAAATAGTTTTCTATTATTGGCCTAATTGTACTGTGGCTGGAAATTGGCATTTCCTTTGTGTCTTAAAGTAAGACCCATTTTCCCAAGCACCTATATGTATTTTAAAAGATGCATATTTTCTTTTTGTGGTTGTAAATTCTATGTGTGCATTTAATTTTGTTATATTTAAGCCTCCCACCCGATTGTGGACATATCCACCCATCTCTCCTTGTAGTTTTGCTTATGCTGTCAACTATCTACCCATCTCTCTTTGCCTCCTGCCTCAGCAACCCCCCCCCCGTGATTGTTGGGGGGGCCACCTGAGCCAGACACCCCAGACCAGAAGCTGTGGAGCCTTGTCGCGTGGGCAGGTGAGGCAGCAGCCAGGGACCATCATTGCTATATTCATGAATTCATTCGTGCAATCACCTACCATGTGTCGTCCGTGTATAGTTCTTCTTTTTAGCTTCATTTTTATCCCCCCTGAGGCGAAGCAATTTGTACAAAGTAAACTGTGTCCCCTGGGCCTCCACGAAGGCATCCTACAGCAGGAACAGGGGCATTCACATGGACGTTGTCACTTTGCAGAGCAGTGACCCGGTGTCTGCACAGCCTACCAGGACCTGTTCCCCGCCCTCTCCCAAACTGTCACTTCCGGTCCACTGGCCTTGCTCCTACACAAGTGCAAGTGAGCTCCAGCCTGAGGTTCTTCCCCAGTGCAGCCAGGAACTGCAGAAAGTGCGAGCGCTGCACAGCCTGTGTGCTCTGCAGGTGCCCTGGGCCATTATGAAGTCAAATAAGGGTCCCTTGAACCCGAGCCCGGCGTGTGACCCAGGACTGCCGGCCTGCGGCGTTCGCATCCCCGCTCCTCCTGAGGGGGCGAGTCGGGCTGCGCGCTGCAGAGCCGGGCAGTGTGATACTTCACACACGAACAACTTGGCGCGCTTTATTTTTGTAATTTTCCCTGTAACATTTTCAGACTGGAGCTGACCACGGAGATCACAGAATATAAAACCTCTGAGGAGGGAGCAGCAAATCCTTGTTTCTCCAGACCGTTCCCGCCCCAGCCCCTTTTCCTCCTTGGTGTCGATCGCTGTCCCCCGATCCAGCGGCTCCCGAAGCTGCTCACAGGCGCTGGGTCGTGACAAGCTGTTTGGGGTGTGCAAACGACCAAAAGTCCAACCTGGAGATTAAAAGGCGGAGAAAGGCCCCCCATCTGCAGCAAGCCGGGAGAGCTCTGGGAGCGATTTCCAAAGCAGCTTTCCCAAAGCCGGGCAGGGAGGGAGGCGCGTGTCACTGCAGAGAGACCCGCGGCGCGCAGAGCTGGGGGTTCCCGCGGGCGCCCAGGTGGGAACCGCGCTTCTCCATTAACTGCGCGTTTAAAAAACAGAGGAAAGGGACTGACGGGAGGGCTGCAAACAGGAAGCTTGGGCGTTGGACCCCAGCTCTGGGCTGCCTTAAGTCAGCTCCCCTCCGTCATCTCCAGAAGGCTTCATCTGAAACAAGCAACTTGAAAGGATGTTGGCACTCCTCAGTCTTGCCTCTGTCTTGTGGTGTGCGTGTGTGTGTGCGTGTGCGTGCGCGTGCGTGCGTGTGTGTGTGTGTGTGTGTGTGTTAATGGGAATTTTACTCAGGAACTTATGCATGGTAGGCAGGTGCACTATCCCAGAGCTACATACTCCACGTATTTTATTTTATTTTTTATTTTTTTATTTTTTTAAGGTTTTTTGAGACAGGGTCTCGCTTTGTGGTTCAGGCTGGCCTGAGCTCAGCCTCCAACTCACATCACAGCAATCCTCCTGCCTCTGCCTCCCGAGTGCTGGGATTACAGGCGTGAGCCACCACGCCCGGCACTGTGGTATGTGGTACTGGTTGCTGCTGGGTGTGGGTCTCCACACCCAGTATGGTATGTGGTTACCGGGGATAGAACCCGGGTCCTTGCGCTTGCAAGACAGGCGCCGGAACCACTGAGCTAACTCCCTGGCCCCACCACGTATTTTATTTTGAGAGCGAGTCTCACTGTGTTGCCCAGGCTGACTTCAAACTTGTGATCTTCGGCCAGGATTTAGCTCAGGGGTTCCTGCACCTGCTTTACAAGTGCTAGATTCCTAGTAACCACATACAACAATGCTGGGCATGGTGACTCACACCCATCAGCAATCAGTACCACATCCCCCAATGCAAGGTGTGGTGGCTCACTCTTGTAATCCCAGCACTCAGGAGGCAGAGGCAGGAGGATTGCTGCAAGTTCAAGGCTGAGTTCAGGACCAGCCTGAACTACAAAGTGTGACCCTGTCTCAAAAAAAAAAAAAAAAAACCTTGTGATTTTCCTGCCTCAGCCTCTAGCCTCAGTTTCCTACCTCAGAGTAGTGGGGAGTCACAGGTGTGTGCTAAATATGGCTGGTCTTCTGGACATGGGCTTCACTTAGAGCAAGATGATTAGAAGAGAATTCTATGAAAAAATTATGCGGAGGAGTTTACATCCAATAAGGGACCTGTGGAAGGGACAACAGAAGAAAAAGTTGAGGGGAATCCCTGAATCTTGAGTCTTTTCCAGTCTGAGCCCACTGAATGTGCTTCCACCCTAGCAATGATCCCCATGTTCCCTAAGCAGCACAGACCCTCCGGAGTGTGTGAGCCCACAAGCAAAAGCGGTTAGGCCTTTTTGCCTCCTAAGCATAAAGTCGATGCCTAAGAAGGTGTCCTCTCTATAAAAGCTAAATTGCTAAATTAACTAGGTCACTGAAGGCAGAGCTACAATGATCGTCGTCACATCTCTTGTTTTCCTCAAAGCAACCGAAGAGCCAAACACATAAGCAGCACAAGCCAGGATGTGGGCCGCCCGCTGGGCACTGAGGCGAGTCTGTTCTTGCCTCCCCAGGCGATGTGCTGGTGTTCCTCGACAGCCACTGTGAGGTCAACAAAGTCTGGCTGCAGCCCCTGTTGTCTGCCATCGCCACGGACACCAAGACGGTGGTGTGCCCTGTCATTGACGTCATTAATAATATGAACCTGAAGTACACACCCTCCCCTCTTGTGAGAGGGGCCTTTGACTGGAAACTCCGTTTCAAATGGGATATCGTTTTCTCTTATGAGGTGGAGTCCCCAGATGGTCCAATTAAACCAATCCGGTGAGCTCTCTTCTGGTTATAAGAAAATACCTTTGGTGAAACCTGAAAAAAAAAATTTTTTTTCAGGGATTAGTCCTTATAGTTCTTGGGTTATTGAAATATATTTTGTTACTTGTATTTTGTTTTGAGACAAAGCCTCCTCATGTTGTCCGGGTGGCTTCAAATTTATGATCCTCCCGCAAGAGTAGTTGGGATCACAGGTGTGTGCTACTATGTCTATCTAGCATGTCTAATACTAGAATTTGAAGATGGTAAGTTTCTTCAATTGGAAATATGCGTTCAGTTCAGAAAACCAGGATACGCCAGGCATGGTGGGGCACTCCTATAATCTTAGTACTTGGGAGGCTGAGACAGGAAGATTGCCATGAGTTTGAGGCCAGCCTGGTCAACATAGTGGGTTCAAGGCCTGAACTATATAGCAAATCCATATCTCAAAATAAAAAAATAAAGACAAAGATGCAGTCTGCTCCCTGAAAACAAGGGTAGTTAGTAGTACTCTGATATCTTATGCTTATTTTTAGAATTTTGTTCTCAAGGGAAAATTGTATGCTACCAGTGAACCAAATGCCCACACTGTGGCTAGCCCAAAGGGAGTGGGTATCTTTGCCAAATCGTATATCAAGTATTTATCCAAGTGTTTCCTGTGGAATGTCCTAAATAGGGATAAATGTGATTTTTCCATATTGCTATTCTCAGAAAGTATATTTTTTAGGGTGAGAACAATGCAATTTGCTTTTAATACTTGGTTCATTCTTCCGACCTCAAAAGTTGTGACTCTCAGCTGCAACCGACTTCCTTTTCAAGGAAGAGATAAGGACTAAGAGCTGGAATAGCTCCTGGAGAAATGTAGGATGCCTTTGCAGGAGCCTGGAGGAAGATCGGATAATCAGCCAGGCAGCTCCACTTCTGGGGTGGTCTTGGCTCTCTGCTCCACTGTGTGAGGCCCTCTCCTCGAAGCACACATCTTAAGTCTCTCAGAAGACCATTCCTCACCATCTTCTTCCTGGCCCTAACTCTGAACTCATGTAGTATCAGTCATTGTCACAGAATCACTTAGTATTAATGCATATGAGTGTCATTTACCGTTTATCTTCACAGAGATGATCTATAACTTGGATTCTCTAGGACCTCCAATGCTATTCAGATTCTATCAGTACTTGGAGGAGAGCAGCATTTTATTTTGATAAAAGACTCAAGTCACGCGGCCCACCATTTTTAGCTATTTAGGGGTGCCATGTACAGTGTCACCAGCAGGCGGCGCTGTGCCACACCTCACAAAGTGAATAGTGGCTCTGGAGATGGGTATTAGGGCAGCTAGAATATGGGTCAGTTACCTCACTCAGACTCAGTGTCCTCATCTGTAAAATGGCAACAATAATAATAAGACCTACCTCTTAGGACAGTTGAGATTAAACAAGCCAATTCTTTGTGCTATTTAATGTAGTAATTTTACATATTTAGATTAAGATAATTTGAGTACCGTGCACCCTCGAGTTACAACTGGCCTCACATATGAACAACTTGGGTTAGGACTGGAAATTTAGTTTTAACTTACAACCAAAGCCTTGTGTGGTTGTAAACAAAGACTCTCCAGGGCAGAAAAGCATGTAGAAGCATAGGTGAGGGTCAGGCTGAGCCCAGATGCATGTTTGTGGACGTGATTTCAGTCAATGTGCTATATAATCACTACGACTTCTGCTATCAAAATAGCCCCCAAAAGGCTAGAAAAGGAAGCGAAGATAAAAAGAGCAATCACAATCAAAAAGAAGAAAGGGGGTATGGAGAACTAACAGAGCGGTGTTCATGTGGCTGATCTTGCTAATGTGTAGAGCAGGTTGAAATCCACCGTCTCGGCACTCTAACAGCAAAAAGATTTATGTAAGGAAGTTAATGTGGCTAAAGCTGTTATTCAAGTTAATAAGTCATGATCGAGAATTAGATGAAGTAAGAAAGGCTACTGTTATTGTGGATAAATAAAAGGCAGATAGCAGATTCTAACCTGAGTCTATAATTCGTGAAAAAGCTAAGGCTATAAATGCAGGTCTCGTAGAGGATAATCCATCAATGAGTGATAATGGTGAAAGATTTCATGCTGTAAGGAATGGTTTCATAATTTTAAAGTGAGAACTTGGGTTCATGGTGCAGCTAGCAAGGTGAAGCAGCCAGTGCAGTAAAAGGACTGCTGAAAATGTATACACTATTTGTAAATGATATAGAGAAATAGCTTTTGTTCTCCGCAACTTTTTTTTTTTTTTTTTTTTGAGACAAGGTCTTGCTTTTGCAGTTCAGGCTGGCCTTGAGCTCAGCCTCAGACCCACATCACAGCAATCCTCTTGTTTCTGCCTCCCGAGTGCTGGGATGACAGGCGTGAGCCACCACACCCAGAACTGTGGTATGTGGTATTGACTGCGGCTGGGCTGAGTTTCCACTCCCAGTATGGTGTGTGGTTACTGGGGATCAAACCCGGGTCCTTGCACTTACAAGACAGGCGCCAGAACCATTGAGCTAAATCCTTGGGCCCAACAACTTTTCAACCATGATGAAATTGGCCTTTTCTTCAAGAAAATGCCCAAGAGAACATACATTTCCCAGGGGGAGTTGAAAATAGCAGGCCACAAGCCTTTGAAGGATAGGATAAACTTACTGCTTTGTGCCAGTGCAAGTCATGACCTCAAGATAAAGCCTGTCTTGCTTTATCACTCGAGATCCTTAAAGTGTTTAGAAAACATAAAGTCATGAAGAATAAGCTAAGGGTCATGTGGAAATCTAACAAAAACCTGGGTAACAAGAGTATTTTTTCTTGTGTGGATCAGGGAGGCTTTCTGTCCAACTGTTAAGAAATATCAGAGAACAAAGGTTTCCCGTTCAAGGCTCTGCTCTTCATGGACAGTGCTCCTGCTCCCCCATGAGATCTGGAAGAAGAATTGGCTGAAGAATTTTCAGGGCTCTCAGTTGAATTCCTCTCTCCTAATACACCTCCTCTAGGCAGCCTATGGACCACCAGCACGTTATAGCTAACTTTAAGGAGCTATACACCAAGGTACTGGGCCTGAAGTACCTCTAAATGGTCACAAAAACAGATTTAACCTTTAAAGAGTTCTGGAAGGAACATTATAACATCCTTTCTTGTGTGAGGTTAGTTGAGAAATCTTGGGCCAATGTCTCTCTGAGACACTGAGATCTTCCTGGAAGAAAGTATGGCCTAAGAATATATATATGAGAAAGACTTTGAAGGCTGTGTAGAGGAGCTTGAGCCTTCCATTGAACCTGTGGTTGGTGACATTGTCACTATAGCAGAATCCATAGGCTGCAGGGAGACAGTGGAGATGTTGGGGAATTGGTGGAGGAACACGCAGAGGAACTGTCTGCAGAGGAACTTCGGCAGCTTCTGTCTGAGCAACAGAGAATGGCAGCCGAGGGACTTTCCCAAGAGGAGGGAGAATATCCACAATCAGTGTAGCCATGTTCTTCTGACATAAAGGAAATCTCAAAAAGGGGACAGAGCTACAAATATTTGTAGAGAAGACCCACCCAGACAGAGAAAAAAATTCATCACTGCATTCACTTGTGCAATGACAATGTCATGTCATACTAAAGAACGGTGTTAATGAAAAGACAGAGAGATGGGGATGTGGCTCAGTGGCACACAGCCTGCCTGGAGAGCATGGTCCCAAGTTCGATCCCCGGTACAAAAAAGAAAAGATAGAAACAGACAATCTTAGACCAGTTTTTAGTTCTGAAGTGGCTGAGACCTACTAAGTTGGAAGTAGGTCCTACAACTCTCCTGAGAAGAGAAAGGAACCATAGAGCCACAGTTCTGATGTTCTTGGGGAAGAGGCCTCTCCTTCCAAACAATAACCATCTTCCATTACTTCCTCTGTTCCTGCAAGTCAGTGATGTCAACTTGAATATTAAGTACAGTATAAAATTGTTGTTTCTGGTAAAATAGATGGATTTTATAACTTTTTAGTGAATATGCTCGGAAACTTGGTGTTTCTGGTAAATTATACACCCCATAAAACCCTTTTATGTTATGAAAAAGTTAAAGTTTTTATGGGAAAAAAATAGTCTTGGCCTATAACCAACTTGAGTTACAACCTGCCCTTGTGAAGGAAAAGAATTTGTAAATCAAAAGTCCACTGTACTGACATAGTTATTTTCTAATTTTTAACTATAAGTTTTACTAATAGTCCAATAGGTTTTAGGAAAGAAAAGTCATGATTACTATCTCTGGGGCACTTGTTTATAATATTTTGTGTCTCTATACCAGGTCACCTGCAATGGCTGGAGGAATTTTTGCTATCCATAGGGGCTTTTTTTATGAACTTGGACAGTACGACAAGGACATGGATATTTGGGGAGGAGAAAATTTGGAACTTTCACTAAGGGTAAATCAGATTTTGCTGTTTTAAGTAATTACCTTTATATTCAGGCATGGTGGTACATGCATATAATTCCAGCCCTTGGGAGGCTGAAGCAGGAAGATTGCTGCAAGTGTGAGGCCATCCTGGACTATATTACAAGATTCTATCTCAAACAATAAATAATAAACTTTTTACACAAAGTTACCTTTGTGTAGAAAGAGTGCAATCTGACTTTATATTGTAGAAAATATTATGGTAATTGTGCTAAATTCTATTGGACATCTAGTATTCCAGTGTCACACACAGTAAATAATTTATGGAGTTCCTTCCAAAACTTGAAAGCATTTAATAACATTAACTACTCATCATATGTTTAGTTATTTTAATGTAGGGTCTACAGATGCTTTTGATCACCTCTGCAGTTATATTCTTTCTTTATTTCTATTTCTTTTTGGTTTGTTTGTTTGTTTGTTTGTTTTTTTCTTTTTGAGACAGGATTTCTCTTTGTAGTTCAGGCTGGCCCTGAGCTCACTATGTAGCTCAGGTGAGCCTCAAACTCACAGTAACCCTCCTGCCTCTGCCTCCTGAGTTCTGGGATTACGGACATGACCCACCATGCCCAGTCCTCTGTTTTTGCTTGGAATTTTATCTTCTCTCCCTTTCCTTCTTTCCTTTGGCTGGCTAGTCCATCCAGCTTTAATTACTTTTAAGCACAGACTTCCATACTGCTTCAGATGCTTCCAGGGCCAACAAGCATGATGTCTTCATTCCAAGCCCAAAGTGCAAGAAGTTAGTTTTGGTCAGTGCTTCACCCTCCCCTCTGCCGACTGGATACCCTTTGACCCAGGCAGTTTTAGAACCCCTCTGCCTCGGCCACTTTTTATTCAATTTGGTCAGTGATCCCTGAGTGTATTGCATTGCCCTCTGTGAATTTTGTAAAAGAAAATTTCCCCAATAATAAGCATTTCCTGTGTCTCAAAACGGAGTAAGTTTTGCAAGTGACACACACATATTTGAAAAACTAGTGTGTTCCTTTTTATGTCTGTGCCTCCCTGTAGATAGCAAATGACAGCAACCGCTCTATTCTGAGGTTTTAATTACCCTGCATCAGTGTTTCCAACCACTCCATTCCTAACAGCCCCTTCATATCTTGGAAGTATGCTCAGGCCTCTGTTTTCATATACAGGTGTGTGGATTGCTAACCAGGAAAGCAATCGACACTTGCAGCTGTGGTTGACTTTGCCTCTCCTAGGACCATCGGCACACCTGCACACACACCTTTATTGCCCATCCTTCCTCATTCCAGGGAATCAGCAGCCTATGGCTCCCCATTCCCTTGACAGAATTCCCACGCAGGTGCTCTCTGGGGCTCTGGCCTCCAGCCACATTGCACTTGGGAAGGGGAAGCCACCTGCCAGGCAGGATGATAGGAAGGACCCTCTGCCCAGGGAGAGTCCTTGGAAGGACAGTACTTGCAGGGCACAGCTGTCCAGGGTGTGGGCCGCAGCCTTGCTAATCCTAAGAGCTGCAACTAACCTGAGAGGTGGCAAAACCCAACCTATAGTTCTATTTAGGCTTAAAAAAAAAAAAACCATGGTCTTGCTATGGTATCCCAGGGTGGCCTTGAACTTCAGCAATGCTTCCCTCGGCCTTCCAAGTGCTCAGGTTACTGGTGCGTACCCCCACATTCAGTCTTGAGGGTTCCTTTTAAGTTCAGTTTAGCCTTTATTTAAAGAGCTCATGCTCTGAGTCATGTGTGGCACACGAAGTATTCAGGAGATACAGTTCTCATTCATGCTTTCAGCGGTACTTACTGACTGTGAGGAGCACAGTGCTGGGTGCTGACATACAGCCGTACACAACCCAAAGGTGGCTTCCAGGGCCATGAGCTGTCTATTCCACCAGGGGTCAATTATTTAGCTTTATTTTTGATCAACACAAAGGAGAAATACAAAGAACTAGACCCTATAATGGGAGAACCTACCCTCATTTGGAAGGAGATGAGTATCTTATGTAATACGTAAAACCAGCACACACCTGCAATCCCAGCATTTGGGGGGCAGAAGCAGGAGGATCACTGTGAGTTCAAGACCAGCGTAAGCTACGTAGTGAGAACCTGTCTGGAAAAAAAAAAAAAGGAATATTTAGGATGTAAAGAATGTGATATATTTTACTTGTTCAACAAGTTCTTATTATATCTGGCATGCCCTGCTATGAAGTCCTACAAATCTTGACTCATTTAATCCTCAGCAAACCCACGAGGTAGGTGCGGCCTATACAGCTTGGGTTAGTGGTCCTTGTTCACAGAATGTGTAAACCGCTGGCTTCTCATCTCATCTCAGCTTCTGGCCCTGAGATCCGGCCAGCTCAGCTCTCCACTGTGTCAGAACCTGACAGTACTGACTTCTCAAATATCTTTACATATGTACTGTTTAGGAAAGAGAATTAAGCATGAGGGCTCAGCCTTGTCTTTCTCATATAACTAATACTCCAGAACAGATGCTTAAATCAGCAACTATGTACCACCCAGGAACCGGTGGAAATGAGACTCACAGAAGCCTGTCTCACTACGAGCACTGGGGAACTGATCGAAGAAGCCGTGTCTTTGGACCGCTGGTTTAAGGTTCTACATTCTGGAAAGGAGTTTTCTAGACAGGGGGTGGGAATTCTGGTATTTCTTCCTTATCTTTTTTTTTGAGACAAAGTCTCATTACATAGTTCAGGCTGCCCTTGAAATCCTTATGTATCTCAGGCTGGCCTGGACTCGTAGAGATCCTCCTGCCTCAGTCTCTCAAGT
The DNA here is from genome assembly GCA_004026965.1 of Petromus typicus. Classification (NCBI taxonomy): domain Eukaryota; kingdom Metazoa; phylum Chordata; class Mammalia; order Rodentia; family Petromuridae; genus Petromus; species Petromus typicus. The sequence goes on along the minus strand of PVIR01021060.1, from coordinate 8,400 downwards.
GCTGGGATGACAGGAGTGCGCACAATACACGGCTGAATTCTAAAGGATGTTAAAGGTTGACTCTAGCAGTCCTCAGTCAGGTCCTGTGTGGCATCAGAAGTTCTGCTTGCCAGCATACTCTCTTCTCGTTCATTGACTAAGCTTTTCCATTTTAATATCCTTTTTGCTGACTGAGCAATACTTCCCAGTATGGTTTTAGTAAAGATTTTCATTTCCTGTTACTGTTTCCTAAACAGTCAGGTGGGGTTTCTCAGAAAATGTCTGCAAACATGGCCATCCATCTCGAGGTGCAACAGAGTCACATCAGGAATAGGTTAAACTGGATCCCTGCCGGGCGTGGTAGAGCATGTCTGAAATCCTAGCACTTAGGCGCCTGGGACAGAGGATTACTGTGAGTTCAAGACCAGCCTAGCCTACATAGAGATCTCTAGGCCAACCAGAATTACAGTAAGACTCAAAAAAAAAAAAAAAAAAAAAAAAAGCAAGCCTCATTGCTGGGTCCCAGCACCAGTCTCTGGCTCAGGAGATCACAGGCCCAGGGATTTGCATTTCTATTCCATTCCTAAGCAGCCTGGTGCTGGTGGACCAGGACCATGTGGGAGCCACTGAATTCAAAAAATCAGAAGAATCCTAGCAAAGGCCTTGTAAGATGCAGGTCTAATCATAGCACTTGGAAGGCAGAGGCAGGAGGATTGCCAAGAATTTGAGGCTAGTCTGGGCTACGCAGTTACTTGACAGCCAACCTGACTACAAAGCAAGACCCTGTCTCAAAAAACTTAAAAACAAACAAACAAACAAAAAAAAACCACCAAAAGATGCAGGTTACCTGCACAGGATTTGTAGGATAGGCACATTTTCTGTGGTCTTTATGTAAAAATAGAGATTGGAAATTACCAGTGTCCAAAACTACATGAGACTTTTTTTTGGAGACAGGGTCTTGCTTTTATAGTTTAGGCTGGCCTTGAACTCAGACTTGAACTCACAACAATCCTCCTCCCTCTGCCTACCAAGTGCTGGGATTACACGCGTGAACCACCATGCCTGGCACTGTGGTATGTGGCACTGATTGCTGGTGGGCATGAGTCTCCATGCCCAGCCTTGGGGACTGAACCTGAGCTGTTGCACTTGTACTTGCAAGACAGGCGCTGGAACCATTGAGCTAAATCCCCGGCCCTATATGAGACTTTTAAAAATAATTTTATAAAACAGCAGATTAGTGCAGCAAGTTATTTTAATGTTGTGTATGTTTTTGTGCCTATACCCTTCTCCCCTGCTGAGATGTATTAACTGATTCAGAATGTTGGGCTGAGAAATGAATTTCAGTTTTTTTTCCTTTGTGATTTCCTGTATTTGTCAAGTGGTCGATGACTATTATCTTACTATCATGTAGTGAAAAAGTTAGTTAATATAAGTGTTTTAAGCTGGGCATGGACCATATCTGTAATCTCAGCTCTAGGGAGGCTGAGGTGGTAGGAACCCCTCAAGTTCAAGGCCAACTTGAACTCATAACAAGACCCTGTCTAAAATAAAATAAAAAAACAAGTGTTATGTTTTGAGTGTAAAAGGATGTACAAATGACTGGATTCAGGGAGGGCTGCCATTTCTCTAGTTATTTACACCAGGAGAGCAGGGGCATTGGCACGCAGGGTGCTGCCTCAGGATAGACTTCCTTCACTTGAACCCTGCCATGGGCCTCTCACTAGGTCATGTCACAGACAGACTTCTTAGCTCGTTTTTGTGTTGGCTTCCTCATCTGCAAAGCGGGGCTAACCATGGACTGTCACGAGGATTATTAAGTGGAAGAAGTTTAATGAACGTTAACCATTGCCATATTGGTACACAACCCAGCAGGTGCCTTCACTTGTGTTTTGTTTTGGTTTTATCTAGATCTGGATGTGTGGAGGCCAACTCTTTATCATTCCCTGCTCCCGAGTGGGACATATCACAAAAAAGAGCCTGATGAATGACAGCATCTTCAAGAAAGCCGAGGCCCGGAACTACCTGAGACTGGTGCATGTTTGGCTGGACGAATACAAGGTGTGGGACACGGCCCGAGGGGGGCGAGAGGGGGCACACAGTGTGGGGTCTGTTGGCAAGACGCTTCCAGCAGTTGCTCCAGACCCAGACAGCAGCGCCCCCTCGGCCACTCATTTACCCTGCTTGACCTGTTCTCAGTTATTCCACACTGGCCACTTCATAGCACTTCACTTATCACATTTTTAAAAATATGTTTTTCAAGACAAGGTCTCGCTTTGTAGTTCAGGCTGGCCCTGAACTCACTGTGTAGCCCAGGCAAGCCTCAAACTCACAGCAATCCTCCTGCCGAATGCTGGGATTACAGGCGTGAACTACCAGGCCTGGCTCAAATTTTAATTTTTAGGAAAATTCAAGTTTTTCAGAAATAAAGGAACCAATACGATAAATATTTCCTCCCCCAATTTTTTCCCCAAAGAATCGGGCCCAATTTCCAAAGCAAATAGCCTCTTCTTGCCTCGTCCCCATGTGCAAATCATGGTTTTAAGTATTTTTCATGCTGGCATGAATCTACGATGTTCCCACTAAGCTACACTCTCAGCTCTTTTTAAATTTTTTATTTTGAGACAAGGTCTGGCCAAGTTGTCTCGGTTGAACTTAAACTTGCAGTCCACCTGCCTGGGCTTCCCAGAATGCAGGGATTACAGACATGAGCCCTCATGCTCAGTTAAATCTTTAAATTCGCTTTTACTGCTTTGGGCACATAGGCATAGAAACAAGAATGTAGGGGCCGGGATTTAGCTCAGTGGTTCGGGCGCCTGCCTTGCAAGTGCAAGGGCCCAGGGTTCTTTGCCCCGAGCGCCAGTCCTCAGAGGTAATTAGAGTTAGTCTCTTTACAGTTGCTTTTTTATATCCTTTTTTAAACTATTTTTCACACAATGTTTTTCTCTGAAATGTTCTTTATTACTATAATTTAAAACATGCTTCTGTGTTATCTTTCAAAATCAGAATATATAAAAATATCCTCTTTTATAGGTAGGACACATTGGTAGGCTAGAGATGTAACTCAGTGGTGCCATACCTTCCTGGCAAGTGTAAAGTCCTGAGTTCAATATCCAGAATTGGTAATTTTTTTTTTCTTTGAGACAGGGTCTCTCTTTGTAGATCAGGATGGTCCTGAGCTCACTATGTAGCCCAAACGAGCCTTGAACTCAAAGCAATCCTCCTGCTTCTGCCTCCTGCGTGCTGGGATTACAGCCATGAACCACCACGCCCAGCACTGTGGAATGTGGTACTGATGGCTGGTGGGCATCACCACACCGGGCATTGCTGTATGTGGTTACCGGGGATCCAACTAAGGGACCTTTTGCTTGCAAAGCAGGCGCTGGAACCACTGAGCTAAATCCCCGGGCCAATACCCAGCAATGGAAAGAAAAAAAAAAACTGGAGCCACTAGTGAGCATTCTAATCATCCCAACAGTTACTTCTTGGCAACACTGAAATAAATATCTTTTACACATATATTTTTGCACACTTACGCAAATATATCTTTGGAACAAATCTCAAGATTCAGACTTTTCGGGCATGAGTTAATGCATTTAAAATCTTGATTAGAGCTGGGTGGGAATAGTGCATGACTGTAATCCCAGCGCTCAGAAGGAAGGCTGAGACAGGAGGATCACTTAAAGTTCAAGGCCAGCCTAAGTTATATAGTGGGTTCAAGACCAGCCTGAACTACATAGTGAGACCCTTGTCTCAAAAAACAGTAAGTAAATAAAATCCTCTTGGCTAACACTCAAACTCTCTCTTTGCTCTCTACACAGTCATCAAATATAAATGATCATGTCCACCTCCCCACACCGATTATAATTAAACTATATACTTCTTCTAATATGATAAACTGAAATGATATCTTATTGTTTCAAGTTACTATTTTATTTAGTTGTGAGAGATCTTGAGCTCATTTCCACATCTGCTGATTTTTTTTTTTTTTCCTATGAGTGCTCATCATGGATCTGGGCAATTGACAAACTATTCCTGGGTGAGTTGACCGATTTAGCAAAGGACAAACTACTAAAAAGTGAATTTAAAAGCCCATAATATTAAGTAGAAAACCATCAGGTTGATGACATAGAATGTTGCAAAATTTAGGGGGTAATGGGCTCTGAGAGAGGGCTTTGGACTCAAACATGTTGCCCAAGGGTCTCCCACACTTCACTCTGCCCGAATGAGGGCACCTTCCCATACCATGGCCTGTAATGATGAGCCAGCTCCTTCCTTCAGTACTGTTACTGTATTACATGTTAGGCGTCGGGAATGCACAGATGAAAATACAACGGCACTACTTCCAAAGAAGCTTCAGTCTACTAATGTGCCTTCCTTAATGTCCAACTAATGGAGTCCTTGAGGCAGTCTTCCTTAGCTTCCTAAATCAAATACATCAGAACCTGGTCAGATGTGCTAATAGGGACCAGACCTGACAGTCGGCTTCTCCTTGGTGCTCTGCACACATTGAGTGTCAGCTCTTAGGGACTTCATGATGGGAGGTGGCATAAAGAACTCAGCCGAGGTAGGAGTAATTAATGGCAGAGTGAGAATGGGGATCCCAGGGTCTCTCTCCTGACCCGAGTCCATTCTCCCTTAACCACCACACCTTCTCTTATTCTGAAAAGATGGAAGTATTGATTGGTCCTTGAGTTGCTGTGAGTAGGATCAAGAAGCCACTAACCTAGGTCGTCAGTCTCCCTGGATTCCGTTTGTCACCTGACCTGTATGAGACTCAGTATTGGTGAGCTAGTCTGAGTGTCTCTGCTCCTGCTGCCTACACAGAATGGAAGGCATCCCTAGGTCTGATGATGACGATACATGCTGCTATGTCTCATATCATGATTTGATTGCCAGAAATAGGTTTGGCTTAATGAAATGACTCTTTATTTTCCTATAGGAGCAGTTCTTTCTTCGGAGACCTGATTTGAAATCCATGACCTATGGAAACATTAGTGAACGTGTTGCGTTAAGGAAACGATTGGGCTGCAAGTCGTTCCAGTGGTATTTGAATACTGTCTTCCCAGAGCTGGAGGAATCTATGATCATATGATGGAAGGAAAACATGTCATTTTCACTAACAGTTAAGAAGTCCCGAGTCCTTCAAGATGGTAGCACCAGAGAACAAGTTTGGAACATGGAAATGCAACAAGAAATACAACCAGAATGGTCTACGTTGGGAGTGTTTGTTTTCCCCTTCAGTGATGACTTCTAGTCTTCTGATGCTCATTGTTGTTGAATTCCTATGGTAGCAGGGCCCTGAGCACTACAGATGTAAGCTACCTACCTGCCCTAGGAAGACGTTCACAGGGAGCCATCTTAGCACATTCTGCTCTTGGCTTAGCAGGACCAGGCTCCTTTCTTGCTGCCAGCATCGAAGCTGGGTTGACACTTTGCTCGGCTGGGTCCTGAGTCCCTGATGTACCATCCACATGATGCACACTTTGGTTTTGTCCCACATGCTGCTGCTTCAGCTGTCCTCTCCTTGTGAATTACTCCCTCCTCTCTGCCTCTGGTCTTGCCTTTCCATGTCTGCATCCTCCTACATCCAGATGGTGTCCCACTTGCGACACTTTGGGGTTGGAGGGATCTGTGCGCTTAGTCCTGGTGAAGATGAGTAGGAAGGTGCAAGACAACAGAGAGAACAAGGGGAGGAACCTGTTGAGAAGGGGAATGAAAGAAATGGGGGAAATTTCTGATGGGATCTCAAAGCACAGTCCTTGCTAGAGAAACGATAAATGAGTCCATGCAACAAGAGACCGTGTGAGTCGTCTGTTATACCCATCAACAGTGGACGGAGAAGGCAGCAGGGAGCGAGCACCAGGGAGTTCCAACCTGCTGAATTATGGTTTTGAAATCATACATACATGTAAATAAAAAGAACCAGTTTATCATCTCCTTACGTAGGTCTATTTAGCATAATATTATACAAGAATGTATTGCTATGAGCCAGGGATTTAGCTCAGTGGTTCCAGCATCTGCCTGCCAAGCGCAAGGTCCTGAGTTTGATCTCCAGTATCACACACCACAGTGTTGGGCATGGCGGCTCACGCCTGGGAGGCAGAGACAGGAGGATGGCTGTGAGTTCCAGGAGCGCCTCAGGTACATAGTGAGTTCAGGGCCAGCCTGAACTACAAAGCAAGACCCTCTCTCAAAGAAACAAACAAACAAAAAAACTATTGCTAGATAAAAATGGAGAAAACTGGGCTGATGACAAATGGCCAGGTTAATTTGAGCCTTTAAAAGGTTGATGTGTTAATCCCACTGAAATGTCATAGGGTGATTATACATTTGGCTCATATATTATGCCTGATATGGTTCTAGAATGTTATAAAAATTCTAGAATTCTTAAAACTGTTGGAAAATGTATGAGTTCATGTGTAATAAATACCTATCAAAATTCTTAAACTTTAAATTTATTATTAAAATTATTTAATTTAATAACTATTACAATTAGTATATTTTTAACTCTGTGCCTGAAGGAAAAAGAAGTATGTAATATAAACATGAAGTATCTTTTTGTTTTTTTGAGATGGGATCTCACTTTGTAGTTCAGGCTGGCCCTGAGCTCACTATGTAGCCCAGGCTGTCCTCAAACTCATGGCAATCCTCCTGCCTCTGCCTCCTGAGTACTAGGATTACAAGGTGTGAGCCACAATGGCTGGCAGAGTATCTTCTTAAATTAATAACTGTTTTAGTTCTGAAGTTTGAGAATGTGAAAATGACAGAAATATTCAGTCTTTTTAAAGTCATGAGCCTAATATTAAGTTCCAGTTTTTTCATTTTAATACATGTAGCCAGTATATAACAATTACATTCTTTGTGTTGTGGAGTTCATATATGTATATAACATATCTTAATTCCTTTTTCTTTTTTTTTTTTTTTTGAGACAGGGTCTTGTTGTGTATTTCAGGCTGGCCCTGAGTTCACCTGTCACTATGTAGCCCAGGTGCACCTGGAACTCACAGCAATCCTCCTGCCTCTGCCTCTCATGTGCTAGGATTACAGGTGTGAGCTGCCATGCCAAACATTGTGGTATGTGGTACTGATTGCTGGTGGGTGTGAGTCACCATGCCCAGCATTATTGTCTGTGCTTATCAGGGATCGAGCCTAGGCCCTTGTGCTTGCAAGGCAGGCACCAGAACCACCGAGGAGTGTTTTGAGACACGGTCTCACTGTACCAGTCAGGCTAGTCTTGAACTTGCTATGGAGCCCAGGCCAGACTCATATTGATGGTGACTCCCCTGCTTGGGCCTCCTGAGTGCTGGGATTATAGGTGGGCAGCACCATGCCTGGCAATTCCTTCTTCATCTCCTTCCTTCCCCTCCATCCCTTCCTTTCGCCTCTAGACCTCTTCACCTTTAAGAAAGATTTATGTCCCTACTTCCCATTATCTTTTATTTTGCTCCTTATTTACATTCTGGGTTTCTCATATAAGAGAAACCATTTGATATTTAAGCTTGTGTGTCTGATTCTTTCATTTAACATTTTGGTCTTGGGGTAGATCCATTTTCCTACAGATGGTAGAGTACTGCTCCATTGTGTGTAAATACCACACGTTCTTTATCCATTCATCTGTTGTTGGACATACAGGCCACTTCCAAGATTTAGCGATTACGAACTGTTCTACTATACACACGAGATGCATGTATGATGACTTTAATTTTTTTGAGAAGGTACTAGAAAGAAGAATAGCTGGATCAAAAGGAATTTCTAGTTTTAGCTTTTTGAGGAATATTCATGCTGATTTTCATAGTGATTGTACAAGTTTATATTCCTATCAACAGTGTAGAAGATTCCCTTTTTATCCTTGCAGTCTGGCCAGCATTTATTTGATTTTTTGATGTTGATCATTTTTTCTGGGGTAAAATGTAATCTCATTGTTTTAATTTGCATTTTTCCAATGACCACTGATACTGAGAAATTCTTCAATTATTTATTGGCCATTTGTATTTCTTCTGTGAAGTACCTATTCATTCCCCTTGCTAAGTTTTTGATTAGGACTTTTACTTGGGGGGGGGTTCTAATTCTCTTGAGTTCTTACATATTCTAGATATTAGTCTTAGTCTTCTGTCTGAAGAATAGATGCAAATTTTTACCAATCTGCAGGTTGTCTCTAAACTCTGTTGGTTGTTTATTTTGCTCTACAGAAACTATTTGATATGATCTCATTGTTTTGGCTCTCAGTATTATTTCCTATGCAACCGGTGTTTTTTCAGACAGTCCTTTACTACACCTATGATTTGTCAAGAATATCACCTGTTTTATTTTCTAGCAGGTTGTTTTAGCATTTAGTTCTTAGATCAATTTTTATTTTAGCTCAGTACATGATGAGAGATATGGGCCTAGATTCAGTCTTCTATATTGGGACAGTCAGTTGTC
>PVIR01021059.1:0-29479 GCA_004026965.1 Petromus typicus | reverse complement strand
GCTTTGTATAATTTTTTCTTTAACATAGTGAACTATTTTTAAATCATGCAGTAAATTACTTCAGTGGCTCTGTTAAAATTTCCAACAAAATTAGAACAAACATATTTGATGCATCAACAGCCCATTTCTAGAAACATCTAATTTTAAGTTTCCTGAGTATTTAATTAAAAAACTAATAAGAAACTAAACTAAATCATAAAAGAGTAGAACTTCTTCACATAATCCTTTAAAGTTTCACCCCATAATCCACTTTAAAAGAAGCAAACCATAATTTTGTACCAAAATAATGTAAAAAATATTAAGCACTACAAAGATACAACTTACTCCCAAAAAAACACAGGAAAAAATTTATAAAGAAATACATCTTAAATATCATAAATTATTACCATAGGACACACATATATGGTGACATATTATTTTACTTTGGAGGAATTTCTTGGCCCTGGATATACTTAAAATAATTATTTAAAAAGAAATAAAGGGGCCGGGGAGTTAGCTCAGTGGTTCCGGCGCCTGTCTCGCAAGCGCAAGGACCTGGGTTCGATTCCCCGGTAACCACATAACAATACTGGGTGTGGAGACCCACACCCAGCAGCAACCAGTACCACATACCACAGTGCCGGGAGTGGTGGCTCACGCCTGTAATCCCAGCACTCGGGAGGCAGAGGCAGGAGGATTGTGATGTGAATTGGAGGCTGAGCTCAGGGCCAGCCTGAACCACAAAGCGAGACCCTGTCTCCAAAACCTAAAAAATAAAATAAAATAAAATAAAATAAAATAAAATAAAAAGAAATAAAGTAGCCAGACATGGTAGTACACATCTGTTACCCTAGTACTCTGGGAGGCTAAGGCAGGATTGCAAAACTGAGCCTAGACTCAGTAATTTAGCAATTTAACAAGACCCTGTTTCAAAAAATATAGGTCGCAGGATATAGCTCAGTGTGAAGGTTCTGGGTTCAGTCCACAGTATTTAAGATATAGTAATAATTATAGGAAATAAAGTTATAAACCAAAAGAATTAACAGTTTGCTCTAGAACCAAAATTACAGTTTCTATCTCTAGGCAAAATACTGTCAAACTCAGTCCTTTTCAGAACAGTAATTCTGTGAGGAGGTTCCCTAGTTTACTCTTATCTCTCTCATCATTCCAATTTTCTGTTAATTCATTTTTTTCTAATACATGTGCTGTATACTTGGTAACAGTCTTCTTGCCTGTTTTACCTCCTCTCTCTAGATAGTTCTCTTCATCATTGATTACTTACATAATTGGATAAAGGTAATAATAACAATGGGTAACTTACAGAGTGCTTACTAAAGGTCAGACATTGCTCTGACTCAGGGATGGTGAACCTTTTTAGAACTTTCAGTAATAACAGTCAGTCAGCTGTGGCCTATATGCCATAAATTTGCCATCGCTGCAACCCTTTTACAGGTATTGCCTCAGTGCACTGTTGTCTGCATTTTGGAAATGAGATACTGAGGTAACTTGTTCAAGTTTACACAGCCAGAAAAATACACTGTGCACACACACATGTGAATGGTCCCCAAAACTGCTCTAAAGTTTCTTTCTATAGTGCTGGAGTAAGCATAGAGTTAAACTAAGACTAAACTAAAAGTTTAGATAAATCATCAGAAAGGTATTCAACTCTAGATTTCCCAAACCCTAGTTCCATATAACTCCACGGATCAGAGCAGAAGTCAATAAATTTCTTAGGAGGCCAGATATTATTTTAGACTGTGCAGTTATCTAATTAAAGCAACAACTACTTAATTCTGCCACTGTAACATAAAAGTAATCACAGACAATAAGGAGATCACTATATATGCTGATATCTCAATAAAACTTTACTTACAGCACAGACACCTCGGACAAGGCCAGAGTCTGACAACTCCTAATGAGGCACACTTACCCCCATATGGAAGCAATCATGATGTAAACAAAACAATCAATTACTGCACGAAGAGGCTCCACTATATTTCTCAAAAAGTCTACCACAACTGAATTTCATAAATCTGTTTCTTCCCCTAGGATAAACATTTAAACTCTGGATAAAACATTACAAGTCACAATTCCAAATTTTCTTTTTATAAAAATCAGTAATTTAATAAATTTAATAAATTATTAAAAATTTATTAGATTTTAATAAAATTAAAAACAAGTTAACATTAATTTAGTATTTGCTAAAATTATGTCTTTTACAATTTACAACACAGAAGACTACATTGTTTTGTTTTAAGGAAGAAGGTACTCAAAATAACTTTCAATCCAGAAAGTACTGCAAACCAACTCTAAAAAGAAAGCCTAAAAACTACAATGCCACCTTTACATCTCCTTTCTACAGTCATCTATCCTGCCCCCTTCTTCTTTCATACATTAAAGATTTCAGCATCTGTCTTTAACATTTCTCCTCCCAATATTCTTGGCAACTTCAAGAGACATATAATCTACTCCATATCTTAGCCTCTGAATTCCTTGACTACACTCTTCCCTTCCAAAAATCTTAGGGGCCAGGGACTTAGCTCACTGGTTGCGGCACCTGCCTTGTAAGTGCAAGGTCCTTAGTTCAATCCTCAATAATGAAAAAAATATTATACCCTTCCAAAAGTCTTTTCTTCTACCTATCCCAACCACCAACTGTTACAGTAATACACTAAAACCTGTAGTCTCTACTGAGAAATGGGTATACATGGAAGGTGAAGAAGAAGAAACACTCAAAAAATTTTTTTAAAAATCTACTTAAATTCATTAAAAAAAAAAAAAAAGAAAGAAACAGGCCAGATGTGGTAGAGCATGCCTATAATCCCAGCACTCAGGAGGCTCAGGCAGGAGTACTGCCACAAGTTTGAGACCAGCTTGGACTACACAGTGAGTTCAAGGCCAGCCTGAACTAGACCTTGTCTCAAAAAAGAAAAAAAAAGAAAAAAGAAAATAAAGTATACTCATATTTATTGGGTATAACATAGTAATTAAAATTCACTCATATGTGTGTTCTTTAAAAAAAAAAAACTATTCAGCATATATCCTCCAAGAAAACCACCACTATAGTTTTTCAGTATTTACCACATCCTCTAGAATCAAACATCTCACCTGATTACTCCAGCCCATCACTCTGCCTCAACAATGTTTAATATTTAAAAAATCTGCACACCATTATCTTCATCATATTTTCAGTGCCAATCCCACTTTTTATGTTCTTATTTTCCTCTAAGTTATACTCCACTGGTACACCATTATAACCACTCCTGTACATTCACTCTCAATTTTCTTGTAACTTTCTTCTTCAGTTATACATTCCTGACAAAGCCAACTCTGCCCATTCTGTGCCTGTATGCAGTCACTGAACATAACTTAAAATATACAAATTCTCTGGCTACATTTCACTCTAAATTTATGACCAAAATTTAAGAATATCTTTAGCACAGCAATCCTCCATTTCCCTAATCAATCCATTCTCGCTCTAGTAATTTCACACCTTCTCCCCTTTTCAGTACTTCAACAACTCTTTGTCATTTTCCTCTCTGCTGATAACCTCTAATGTATTTTCCTGAGAAAACAGAAGCCAATAGAAGAACATTAACATCCTCCTCCACAAATCTACCCAACTACCTGCTTCTCCACCTTTTACTATATCTTTTTTCTTTTTAACAAGTATCCTTGCTTCCACTTAAATTCAACTTTTCAACTTGTGTAGATCTTTTTCTCCTTGCCTCAAAGGTTTTTCTTCTAGAACTTCCTCTACCACATATTACAAGGTTTTCCTTCCTTCTCTAGTAATCATTTTCATCAGCATTCAAACATCTACAACATCAGCCAGGCAAATTATATATACATAATTATATATATGTAATATATAATATAATATATAATTATATATCTTGAATACTTTGTACATATATACTTGAATACAAATTATATATACACACATATATATGTATTTGTGTATATATATACATAATATATATAATATATATTATATTTATATATTTATATATATTTTATATTTATATATAATAAATATATATATACATATATATCTTGAATACTTTGTTTAGTTACTATCTTATTGTCTGCTCTCTATCAAAACTCTAAGACAATTATCTATACTGTCTGGATCTATTTTATTTCCTCTAACCCACTCCAATCAAGCTTTGCCCCTAGTATTTCTCTGAAACAACTCATCAAGATAATCAGCTCTTAGCCAGGCACAGTGGTGCATTGCTGTGATCCTAGCACTCTTGAGGTTCAGGAAAGATCATCACAGGTGGTCAAGGCCAGCCTGGGTTACAAAGTGAGTTCAAAGCTGGCTTAAACTACAGAGACAACCCTGTCTCAAAAAACCAAAAACAAAGACGTCAGCTCTTTTTACCTTACCAGATCGATGGTCTTTTTGCTCAACCTTTCAGTAGTACATAACCTAGTCAAACATTCTTCTTGATATACTTTTTGTACTTCGTTTCTTTTTAAACCTAGGATCTTTGCATTTGACATATTCTCCAAAACTTCTTTAAGTTTTGAGTCAGGGTCTAAGTTGCCTAGTCTACACTTGAACTTGCTATCCTCCTGTTTTAGCTCCCCAAAGTGCTAGTATTACATGTATGAGGACTGAACTCTGCTAACACTCTGTGGAAAACACAGATTTTCCTCTCCTCTCACTACTGTTAATTTGCAGCCTTTTTTGTTGGCTCTTCTATATGCTAAAGTGAGTTAAGGCTCAGTCCTCTTCAGTCTACATGAAAGCCACATGAAACAACTCATCAAACTTCCTACAGCCCCTCAGTTATTTATACTACCTACTTAGAGTCTCCAGTCTTTTTTTCCCTTGAGCAACACTCATAATGAATTGCTTAATTAAAATCCCCATCTAGATGTCCCAAAGTTTAAGAAAAACAAAACAGAACTCTCAATTTCTCCCTCACACCAAATTTTTTCCTCCTCTCAGTATTCCCCCATTTTTATAATTAATATTACAGTCACCTGATTGCTCAGGCCAAAAACCTATAGTTATGACTGATCCACATCTTTTATTATATAATATCTAATCCATCAGTCAGTTCTGCCAACTGTATCTTTAAAAAATTTATTTTCCAGGTCATTTTTTACATACATGTCAAAATTCACTGAACTACAATTTAAAATGAATATTTTTTTTTTTTTACTAAAAAGTATAAGTTATACCTCAATACAGTGTAGTAATTAGTGGTGGTAGTCAGTGACAAAGAGAAATAGTAGGGTCAGGGATTTAGCTCAGTGGTTCTGGTGCCTGTTTTACAAGTTCAAGGGCCAGGGTTCGATCCCCAGGAACCACATACCATAAGGGGCATGGAGATCCCCACAGCAATCAGTACCACATAGCACAGTGCCAGGCGTGGTGGCTCACGCCTGTAATCCCAGCACTCAGGAGGCAGAGGCAGGAGGATTGCTGTGATGTAAGTTTGAGGCTGAGCTCAGCATCACCCTGAACTACAACGTGAGACCCAGTCTCAAAAAAAAAAAAAAAAAGAGAGAGAGAGAAATGATAGTGGGTAAATGTAAATATCACCTACATAATCTAACCTCTTACCACCCATTACTCTGCTGTTTGGACTACTACAATAACCTCCTAACTGGCAACTTTGCTTCCACTTTTATTCATGATAATCCACATTGCAAAGAATTCAGAATAATTTTTTCTTTCTTTTTTTTTTTTAAAAATAAGGTCTCCTTTTGTAGTTCAGGCTGGCCCTGAACTTACTATGTTTCCCAGGCCTGCCTCAAACTCACAGCAATCCTCCTGCCTCTGTCTCCCAAGTGCTGGGCTAACAGGCGTGAGTCACCACACCCAGCATTGTGGTATGTGCTACCAGGGATCAAATTTGGGAACTTGCACTTGCCAGGCAGATAATGGAACCACTGAGCTAAATCCCCAGCCCTTCAGAATAATTTTTTAAGGACAAAAATCAGATTATATTACTTCCCTGATCAAATTCTTCCAATGGCTTCACATCACACTTAAATCAAAAGGCCCTTACTTAAGAACTTCAAGATCCGGGCCAGGGATTTAGCTCAGTGGTTCTGGCGCCTGTCTTGCAAGTGCAAGGATCCGGGTTCTATCCCCAGTAACCACATACCATACTGGGTGTGGAGACTGATGCCCAGCGGCAACCAGTACCACATACCAGTGCCGGGCGTGGTGGCTCACGCCTGTAATCCCAGCACTCGGGAGGCAGAGGCAGGAGGATTGCTGTGATGTGAGTTTGAGGCTGAGCTCAGGGCCAGCCTGAACCACAAAGTGAGACCCTGTCTCAAAAAACCTAAAAAAAAAGAACTTCAAGATCCTATATGATCTAGTCCCTACCGTCACTCACTCAGACCTCACTTGCTATCACTTCACTGCTTATTCACTGTGCTAAGAACACCTTAACCTTTAGATACTCCAAAACCCCGCAGTGCTTATTTCCAAGTACACTGATACCTCAGTTGTCAAATTCAATTGGTTCCAAATTCATGTTTGAACACTGAAAAGTTCAAGAACCAAACATACTTTCCCATAAGAAATAAAAGGAAAGCCAAATAATTGGTTCTGAGATCCAAAAATTATAAATTCATCTTTCCAGGACTTTCACAAATTTCAAAATAATTTCTTTCTTTACTTCTGTAGTTCTTAAGAGCTATCTCAGCTTTACTGCTGAAATCATTAACTTTCTTTGCAGTCATGGTTATGATATTTTACACAAATAAAGCACCCCCCCAAAAAAAGGAAAATGTTGCATGTTTTCAGGCATTAACAAAAGCACTGCATGTTGTCTGGGTCAGAAGAGCACTCTCTGCACCCAAGGCAAGATGGACATGTCACTCACTCTCAGCCAGTACACGTTTTCTTTAAGTCGGATTTTCAGTTCAACTACTGAGCAAGGTTAAGAACTTCGAGCAGATTTTATTTTAAACTTTGCTGTTTGAGTAGTAGAAAGTTCAAGGTTAAAACTGTTCTACAACTGAGATATTACTGTAATTCTTTTTTCTTTTACTTCTTAAATTTTTACTTCTAAAGTTCTTTATACCAAGGCTCACATAACTCTATATCAAAAGAAATGCTTGCCTAAGCCACCCAAAGAATGGATCTGAAATGCATACTTCTTAATATGATTTGGCTTTACATAAATTCAAGTTAACACGTAAAGTACATGTAGCCTTCTAATATCCAGGTTGAAAATTAAACTCGGACCAGTTACAGATAACGTGAAACATCATGGTAAGGAGTTTTTATTTTATCTAACAGGTCAGCAAGACAAACTTACACACTGGGAGGTACTACTTGTTTTATTTTTCAAATCCTATAATCACAAAGTTTGTGAAAATGTGTGCAATAGTAGAGAAAATGTGTGGAACAATGAAGCAAATGTCCTTATATTCAGGGACATATAAACATTCGCCTTTTTGTAGTTCTAAAATTTTGAGCCATGTGATTGTAATTACCTATTTAAAATGTAAATTATAATTAAACATATTTTAAACAAAAAGGAATTCTTACATGATACAGATAAATCCAAAGCAGAAATAAATTTATGACATATGGGGACAAATTCATAGTATTTTAAATACTATTAATCTTCCTACTATAAAAATTAAATGAGAGAAACATAAACACATAGATAACATATGTTCATATAAATACATAACAGAGAAACACATCCATACACACTGGCTTATAACGTTAGAGAACTCTTAATAGAATTTAACTTTGCAATCTAGGTAGCATTATAACTAAAACTTGTCAATTTTCAAGCAGTTTCCTTAAACATAATCTCTCTTATATAATCTTTTTTTTTTTGGAGACAGGGTCTCGCTTTGTAGTTCAGGCTGGCCCTGAGCTCAGCCTCAAGCTCACAGCACAGCAATCCTCCTGCCTCTACCTCCCGAGTGCTGGGATTACAGGCGTGAGCCACCACGCCCGGCACTGTGGTATGTGGTACTGGTTGCCGCTGGGGTGAGTCTCCACGCCCAGTATTATTATGTGGTTCCCGGGGATCAAACCCTGGCCCTTGTGCTTGCAAGACAGGTGCCGGAACCACTGAGCTATATCCCCGACCCTCTCTTGTATAATCTCTTGAGGGGACAGCAATAAAAATAGGACCCTATCATCTCCAAATTTGCCAAAGCTCTTTTATGTGGCAATCAAGAACTCAGAATCAGGTAATGGGCCCTGATGAACTACATAAGGAACAACAAATCAGCTACAACAAAAGCAAAGTACTATAAGAGGACAATACAGAGAAGAAGCTTAAGAATGGAGAAATCCCAAACCTTAAATCTATCGTATTAATCCTTTGACAAAGGGTATGGTACTGAGTTTGCTCATGTCCTAGATATGGAAAAAAATGATAGGCTCCTTAAACCCATATTACTCAAACCTTTTGTCCTTCAAAACAAAAATAATATTGATAACGTTTCTCCTCTCTTTCATCACAGAAATAGCATGTCTTCCATTGGAAAAATATGTCCTTGATCTCCATTACCCTCTCACACCGAAACACTATGGCCTTCCTAAGTCCCATCCTATCTACTATCTACAGTCCCTTGAGTTTCAGACTCATTCAGAAGTCACTCTGTTTTCCATGTACTTTATTTTAGAATCAAGAATCGATCCTTGGATATTGAAAACACTATTTTAAAAGACTGCTTCAATAACTTCAACTTGAATAGTATGGATTTTGTTAAAATGCAGATTCTAATTCAATAGTTCTGGCTCCCAAATGCTGCAAATGGCCATAGCTATCAGGAAAAATATACCCAACCTTTTAAGTAACAAGGCTGTAAAAGACAACAGCACTCACACACACAGTACCTCCAAAGGCCTAAGTCCAGTGGAATTCTACTTTCTTATCCTCTCAATATTTGCAAATTATCTTCATTTATACTAATCTCTCCTTTCTATTTTTTAATCATAATCTCCAAACTTCTTTTCCTTTTATTTTCCCATATCTAAAATGTAGCTATGTTGAGGAGCAAAACAAACCCAAAGCTCGCAATAGGCAAAAAATTATAAGGATCAGGGCAGAAATTAATGCAACAGAAACCAAGAGAACAGTTCAAAAAAATCAATGAATCGAAAAGTTGGTTCTTTGAGAGGATAAACAAAATTGATAGACCCTTAGCCAAACTCATTAAACAAAGGAAGGAAAAGGCTCATATCTATGCTATTAGAAACGAGAACGGAGAAATTACTACCAACCCAGAGGAAGTCCAGAGGATAATAAACACCTACTTTGAAAATTTATACTTTAATAAAATGGAAAATGTAGATGAAATGGATAGATTTCTAGACACATATGAACTCCCAAAGCTGAATAAAGAAGATATAGAAATGTTAAATACCCCAGTATCAATCTGGGAAATTGAAAATGTAATTAAAAACTTGCCAACAAAGGAAATCCCTGGACCTGACGGTTTTACTACTGAATTCTATAAAACTTTTAAAGAAGAGTTAGTGCCTCTACTTCTGAAATTCTTCAATGAAATTGAAAGGGAAGCAGTACTCCCAAACTCATTCCTGGAAGCAACCATTACCCTGATTCCAAAAGCAGAGAGAGACCCAAGCAAAAAAGAGAACTACACGCCAATATCTCTAATGAACATCAATGCAAAAATCCTCAATAAGATACTAACAAACAGAATACAGAGAATTATCAAAAAGATTATACACCCTGACCAAGTTGGATTCATCCCAGGATGCAAGGATAGTTCAACATACCTAAATCAATAAATGTTATACACTATATTAACAGGCTTAAGGACAAAAATCATATGGTCATCTCAATTGATGCAGAAAAAGCGTTTGACAAAATACAACACCCATTTATGTTCAAAACCCTACAGAAGATCAGAATAGATGGTCTGTATCTCAAACTAATAAAAGCTATCTATGAGAAACTATCAGCCAGTATCATACTAAATGGTCAAAAATTGAAACCTTTCACACTAAGATCAGGAACAAGACAAGGATGTCCTCTCTCACCACTTCTGTTCAATAGTTCTGGAAATATTAGCCATAGCAATTAGGCAAGAGAAAGAAATAAAAGGAATAAAAATAGGAAAAGAAGAAGTTAAATTGTCATTATTTGCTGATGACATGATACTCTATCTAGAGGGTCCTAAAAACTCAATTAAAAAACTGCTGGACCTAATCGCCAATTTTAGCCGCGTAGCTGGTTAAAAGGTCAATGTTCAAAAATCAATAGCCTTTGTATACACAAACAGTAGACCCACTGAGATAGAAATTGGGGAGTCAGTCCCTTTCACAATAGCATCCCAAAAAATAAAATATCTAGGAATCAATCTAACCAAGGAGGTGAAAGACCTTACTCTGAAAACTATAGCACTCTGAAAAAGGAGATAGAAGATGATATCAAAAAATGGAAAGACATACCCTGCTTCTGGGTAGGAAGAACCAATATTGTCAAAATGGCTATCCTCCCAAAAATACTCTACACATTCAACGCAATCCCGATTGAAATCCCAACAGCATATTTCACAGATCTAGAGAAAAAAATCCAAACTTTCATCTGGAACCACAAAAGACCTAGAATAGCCAAAGCAATTCTAAGCAACAGGAACATGGTGGGGGGTATCACAACTCCAAACCTGAAACTATACTATAAAGCCACCATGATAAAAACTGCATGGTACTGGCAAAGTAACAGACCTAAGGATCAATGGAGTAGACTAGAACATCCAAAAACTACTCCAGATACACTGAGCCACTTCATCTTTGACAAAGGAGTCAAAAATTCTCAATGGAGGAAAGATAGCCTCTTTAACAAATGGTGCTAGAAAAACTGGGCTTTAACTTGCCAAAGATTAAAACTAGATCTAACTCTTTCACCGTGTACCAAGCTAAAATCAAAGTGGATAAGAGACCTAAATATTAAAACAGACACTCTAAACCTGTTGCAAAACAGGTTAGGTAAAACTCTCAAAGACACTGACTAAGGGAAAGACTTCATGAACAAAACCTCTATAGCACAGGAATTGGCTGAAGAAATCAACAAATGAAACCTCATTCTTTTAAAAAGCTTCCGCACAGCAAAAGAAACCACCAACAGGGCAAAAAGGCAACCAACAATGTGGGAAAAAATCTTTACCAGCTGTTCCTCAGATAAAGGGCTATTATCTAGAATATATAAAGAGCTCAAAAAAATCAGCCCACCCAAATTTAATGACCCAATTCAAAAATGGGCATCTGAAATGAACAGATATTTTTCAGAGGAAGAGGTAAGAGCAGCTAAGAAGTATATGAAGAAATGCTCAACATCATTAGTCATTCGAGAGATACAGATGAAAACAACACTGAGATTTCATCTCATTCCACATAGAATGGCTGCCATTTCAGAATCAGCCAACAGCAAATGTTGGCGAGGCTGCGGAGATGGAACCCTTCTCCACTGTTGGTGGGACTGTAGACTCGTACAACCCCTGTGGAGATCAGTTTGGAGATTCCTCAAAAAGCTAGGATTGGAGGTCCCATTTGACCCAGCCATTGCCCTGCTGGTATATACACAAAAGAATTAAAAGATTCATATCACAGTGACATATGTGCATCCATGTTTATAGCAGCCCAATTTGTGAGTGCTATATCTTGGAAACAACCCAAGTGTCCATCAACTAGAGACAGGATAAAAAAACTGTGCTTCTTCTTCTACAGAATGGAGTATTACTCTGCCATAAAAATGATAAGACTGAATCATTTATACTTAAATGGACATACCTTGAGGATATCCTCATAAGTTAAATAAATAGGTCACAGATAGGTACATATCGCATCTTTTCTCTGGTATGAGATAACAAAGATGTAAATGAGTCCTAGAATTGTATGTTATATATTGTGAAATAGAAAATGCTCAAAGTAAAATAGAGTGAAGGGGGAAAAATAATGAGATTATAACAAAAAAGTAAGGAAACAAATTTTATGTATATGGGGGGCGGTAGGGTGGGTAGGGGCTATGGGAAAAAATGAGAATTAAGTTGTGTCTTATACTGGTACAAATCCCCATTATGAAATGCAATGATGATGCGTATATGTAATGTACCATAAAGATAAAAAAATAAATAAGTAAAAATAAAATATAGCTATGTCTAATACAAAAAATTCTCACTATGTATTCAGCTATATTTATATTTTTAGTCTGATAATCCGTATAGATTCTAGTTGGCCACACACATATATAATAATTTAAAATCAAAAGCTGGGCATGATGGTACACATCTGTAATTCCAGTACTGGAAGGATCGAGGCAGAAGAATCATTGTGAGTCTGAGCCCAACCTGAGCTACACAGTGAGTTCAAGGCCAACCTGAACTACATAGCAAGCCCTTGTTGCAAAAAAAAAAAAAAAAAAAAAAACATACACACACACACACACAAAAAATGTTAAAATGAAGGGTGAAAAATGAAAAAATAATTCTTAAATCCATAATAGTATGTAAGCATAGAATTGGGCCTAACTGTATCTATCATAAGGACCATAAACAAAGTTAAGACAGAAAGAATATTACCTAGAATCATTACAACCAATATTTATATAATGAAAATACTGTAAAGCTCTACTTAAGAATCCTCTTACAAATGAAATTGCAATATGTCAAATAAGTATGTTACTCAGTAGGGCACGATCACCTTGTGATCTTTAAGCTATATTTTCTAATGAAAATAATGAAAAAAAATTAAAATACTTGGAACTATATGTATGAAAATTTTAGGTGAGCATTCAATGCTTCTAGCATTAAGTCCAGATCATATTATATGATCTAACTTAATAGGTAAACTGTCAGAGTCATCCCTAAAGGTAATCAAACTATCTATTCAACTACAATCAAGTTAGATATTTACTGCAGCTTTCACCTTGAAACAAACTAACAGTAACTTAAATATTATTCAAGGGAGGAAAAACTTTCACACATTCTGTAAACTGTGGCAAATAAAAGGATTGGCAGCTGAGAAATAACTTTATGTGTTCTATTCCCTTTAAGAAAGAAATTCAAATTTAACTATATCAAATGTAGTTCCATCAATATATTACCAAGTTAATACTTTATTAAAGAAATTCCTCATGTATTTCCTAACTTGACTAGTAGTATATGCACTCTTCCAAAGAAGAAACTTGAATGTCAATCTAGACTTCCTTCTCCCTCTTCACATTCTTCCCAGATCCTCGATTAAAATGGCAATCAAGTCGTCTATTTTTTTCTAACTATTCTTTCAGTCAATTCTTGGTATTTTTTCACTTTTCACTCTAAACCATTTTCCCTCCTTGTCTAGTGCCAACAGCTCCCTTAACATCAATGCCTCCTCCATTTACCCTTTCCGCCGCGATCCTTTCTCTGCGCTGCTGTCATGGTGATTTCCCACTAGCAAACCTAGTGTCTCTTCTGCTCAAAACTTTTCACTACACTGGTCACCCACAGAAAAAAGCCCATGCCATTTACAACAGCATATAATTTTTCATGATTTGTATCTTGTCTACCTCTTAAGCCCCATATCCCACTGCGGTCCCCTCACCTTACCCTGTAGGCCCCAACAATATTAAGCTACAATGACTGAATTTCCAACAGACCACATGCTATTTAATGCCATCTTTCACATAAGTCACTGTTTCAGTCTAGAATGTCCTTCACTTCTTTCTCTTTAGTTTCCCGACAACTACTATAAATCTTTAAAACCCAGGAAGCCATCAATACTTCACCCCATCTTATTATTGATGTTGATTGTCCCCTCTGACAACTCTGAACATAACAATGGCATTTACTGGACATTTACTACATCCTTGATACTATTCCAAGCATTTTGTTTAAATTAATTCATTTAATCTTCAAAGTAAATGTCCCATGAAGTAATATCATTATTACTTTTTTGCTGAATTAGAGAACTGAACTAGAGAACCTACCTCCCAAACATACTCATCGATGAAGACATCAAAATCTCAAAAGAAAAAATCTCTACATTATACATACTTAGATTACTAGACCTGTGGTAGTGAGCTGGACTGTAAGCTCCTTGAGGGTAAGATCTGTCACATTTGACTCTAATTCAACGATACACAGTGCAAAGTGGGCAATCAGTGCATGCATTTCTTGAATTCATTTTAAAGCACTCCTAATAAGTTGAAGACAAAAGCATTCAGAAACTAGTTTCCAGATAAATATTAGAACATGTTACAGAAGTTCTAGAATGGGGCAAATTATTTTCTTCATCTAGTTAAAAAAAAAAACCTAATAAAAGATACGAGACTAAATCCTTGCGGACAATGAACTTAGTCTGTAGTAATACTGCATAATTACTGCAATAAATCAAAATCCAAAATACCATTTGTGTATGATTAACTTTTTTCACTCACTAAAGAAGAATTCTTAGTTGCTTATCATTCAAAGCTGTGAAAAGAAAACCCTAAATTTACTTTGCTCAAATGGAAAGAAGTAAATCACAAACCAGCACTACTAATTGCTTCCTTAACTCTGGCCAAGAAACATATCCCACTAGACAATGAAAAGAAAATACAGTTGCCTAAGCATTTATAAAAGAGTATCTAATTTTATGAGGATTGGCATTCCATTATTCAAATAATGAAAAAGTCTATCTTAACAAAAATTTTAAAATGGGAACAAAGTAAAATACAATATCTCCACTAGTCTAGGATATAGGCTTCTATATTAAAGTTGTTCTAAAATTTATACATGTTAAATTAAAACACACAAGCATTTTGTTTAATTCATTTAATCTTGTTTATATTCTTTCTATTGTCACTGTTTTTAAAATTACTTTTAAAAATTAGACTGAGAGTGTATCTGAGTGATACAGTATTGCCTGGTGCTTGTGAGGCCCTAAGATTGATCTCCAGCACTACGAAAAACTTTTTAAATAAAATTATAAAAACCAAAGTTATTCTAACTTTTAATGACAAATGATCTCAAGATCAAACCGAGTGTACATAGTGTGCTCTCAGGCACAGTCCTCTAGGCCTTTCTGAAGATCAGTTATTAAAACCTACAGACAGTACAACAACACTGCACACCACAGTACTTGCTAGAGTAATCAGCACCCCGCCCATCTTCTGCACGCTTCTGCACCACAAAGGTACACACGCCAGTTAAGACTCATAGTGGACCAGAGAGTTGAGGCCAAAGCACCACAAACTCTACGGTAAACCTTACCATTTCTTTGTACATTCAACCATCAGCTCCTGGTAGGAGGCCACGAACTGAAACTTGGATGCATGTTTTCCCACACGCTGCAGTCTCTTCCAAACTGAAGCCATGGTGATGATGGATCAATAAACTGGAACAGTTCTGGGTTAGCAACACGGCAACTTTAATAAAGCGGAAGATCCAAAGCAAAGGAGCTTTGCATGTATGTCTGTACTTCACAGAACTCAATTACAACTTGAAATGATGTCTGGGGTTCCTCAGTCTTCTCCCTGTTTCACAGGGTAGATCCCATCCTAGATGAATGGTCCAGTCAAGAAGAGTATGACATACATGACAGGATGAGTAAAAGGAGGTTCCCTCAGGGAGACATCATCATTCCACCTCAGGGGCTATAGGACTCGAATTCTGGAATACTGAAAGGAAAACAAAGACAAAAAGATAAGGAATAAGAGAAGCATGAAAAGTGACTAAACCACCCATGTTAGATAATGCTGCAACAGACAATCCCAGGTCTCTGCATTTTTTTTTCAAACAATGAAACAAAACACTGACCTCAAAAGCTGGTAACATCAGGGATGCAAGGTACCAAGGAAGGAATTACAATTTACACCAAATACATGGAGCAACATACCAGGTAATCAGCATCAACAACAAATGACAAGAGGCGCAAGTAGGGCCCTACCTTCTACTCCTAGCCTCACAGAAGGAAAGCAGAGCGGGAAAGTCTGGGGATGCTGCTGAATGTCCACTGCCAGTCAGGAAGAGGAGTAGAGTATTTTTAAATAAACTTTTTTTTTTCAGCCGATAATTAATAGCCCGGAGGCCCGAATAAATGCTTAGAACAAACTAAGGAACGAGGAGGAATGCTGTTGTTCAATTAGAGGGAAATGGATGGGCAGTGAGTGGAGGGAAATCTGAAGGCACAGGGAGGGCAAAGTCCCGGCTCCAGGCCACTTGGGCTCCCCTTCACCTTGGCTGCCAACCAGCCAGAAATGCAAACTCCTGCCTGGGCGTAAAGCAGCAGCGACCAAGCGGTCAAGCGGACAGTGCGAGTGCGGTACCTCCCTGCCTCATCCTCAGGGAACAGTCTGCCAGAGCCCCGGCTCCTCACACACAGCTCCAGATCCCTGGCCGCCCGCACAGGCAGGCAGTGGCCCACCGCGGTCCCTGTCACCTAGGCGTCGCTAAAAGAGCCCAGCCCAGTCCCGGCGCCCCAGCCCCTCCGCTCGCCCACTCCCGCCTCCTCCTCACACCTCTAATCCCGCTGTAGGGCTGAGTCTGGCCCGGTTCCCTCCTCAGATCCGCTTCTCCATCGCCGCCGCAGCAGCAGCCGCCGCCGCCGCCACCGAGTCCTGCATCCCCGCCGGAGCCACATGGAACAGCCACGCCAGCCGCGGCGCTCGTGGAAGCCGAGATCTATGGCCCCTCAGGCCGGCGGCGCCCCTCCGCCCGACCCCTCCCTGACGGATCGTCCTGCGACCGTCCCCCACCCTACCAAACCCTGCCAGAGCCGCCGCTCAGCGCCCAGCACCCCCTCCCCCGCCTTCCTCCTCCACCACCATCATTACCTCCCCCGCCGCACCTCTCACACTAACCCTACCCACGGCGCCTCAACCTCCGTCCACCCGGCCGCCATTGGCCGGGCCTCCACGCGCCCCGCCCACCGCAGCGGCCGGGCCTTTGAGCAACTAGAGGATTTCATTGGTAGATTTGCATGCCCATCACAAGGACTCCACCCCCTGATTCGCGGGTGTTTTTCCCTAGCGAACGCGGCGCACGGTCTACCCTTCTTTAAAAAAATTGGAAGCTGCTAAGGACGATCCCGCCCATTCTTCTGACTGGCTGAGAGAGGGAAGCGATGGGCGGGCGGAGTAAGGAGTGTTTATGGTGAACTGGAAGGTGATTGCAGAAGGGTGCTGTCAATCATGGGGCAGCCCAGCGCTGGCTTCTGACAGTGGTGGCGGTGCTAGGGGCTTGCTTTGCTGCCGCCTCAGGCCATGACTGCTATAGTTGTCCTGGTCTCTTTGCTCCGCACCTGGAATGTGGGCACACCCTGTTTGCCAGCACCAGCAACTAGGTTTTAAACACACACTGCCTTTTTTTTTTTTTTTTTTTTTGATGAATTGTTCCTGGGTTTTTTTCCTCCGACAAGTAATGATTTTCCCAGGTCCCCAGTCCTTGATGACATTCAGCAAACTGAGCAGTTTTCCCCAACATTTCTCTGTACATTGGTCTCTCCTCTTGGTTTGTAAGTGTTTTTGTCTTTTGGTATGGACAGTAGATGGTTTGGGGAGTGGTTGGCTATTTTTAAAAAATCGTTAAAGACAAAAGGGGAGGATGAAATAACCTGAAGAATATGAGAGCAAGGGTGAGTGACCTTGTTAAGAGAGAATATACAAGCCACGGACACTTCCTCAAAAGCAGAAAATACACTACCACAAAACACAAAAATTCGCCTTCAATTTTAGGTGGTTCACAAGACACCTTGTGTAGAAAAAGAATAAAATGTTGGAAGAATCCTAACATGTGGAGCTCAAGCTGAGTAAGGTGAAAAGAATCTGAGAAGATATGGTAGGACAAATAGGAGCGCCCAGCAATCAGTGTTCAAAAAGTTTGGGAAAAAAGAGAGAAAGTAAGCCATGACAACAAAATCTGCACACAATGGAACAATTCAGGGTCATCCAGAATGCTGAAGTTGGACAGCATGGTGCGTGGGCAAAGTTCTTGAACCATATTAGAATCTTGGGAAAGATTCTTTGAGAGAGAGAAGTTTAGTGTGGGTGAGAGTTGAGAACATCTGTAGCATTGGGGGCAAAAGAAAAATGAGAGACAGTGATTGTCAGGAAAGATGAGAAAAGGGGAAGAGTTGAATTCAACATCCAGTTGCATTTCTATTTTCAATAAAGTGATCTGATAATGATATCAGAGTTTATCAGAGCATTTAATAAAATGTAAGGCTGATATTTGTTTGAAGTTCTATAGTATGACAATTCACATCTATCGGAGTAGAAAATATATTCTGCTGAATATAAGAGCTGTACATACTTTGTGTTTTCATTCTTTGTATTTTGTCATATGCAGTTCTGTATATCAATAAACACAGTTGAAAGGGAAAAAAAAGAACACACTGTTCATTTACAAGGAAAAAATATGATTAGCACTTATTTTCCTGTAGTTTTAATTCAAAATATTAATAAAATAGTCACATAATAGTTATATTGATTCTTACTTTGTGTACATCATAATAGTTCCTGGATGTCCTTTCTGAATGATTTAGTCACTGCAACCTATAGCCATTAAGATCTGAAACAATGATATATTCTGCATTATTAATAGATTAAATGTATAGGCTTTTTGAATGACTATTTTATAGAAATGGTCATAAACTATGTCATCCAAGTTGACCTTCAGGAACAACCCATGTGAAAAGTAAAAGGTATTAGCATTGTATTCATTATTGCTCTTCATAAATTCTCAAACTTTTTCATGTGCTCTTTCTAGTTTCTTTTAGTACAAGGGAGAGAGTTGTAGAGAAGTTACCTAAAAACAGTGAGATTTTAAAAACGTCCTTCTAGAA
This sequence comes from Petromus typicus, assembly GCA_004026965.1. Classification (NCBI taxonomy): domain Eukaryota; kingdom Metazoa; phylum Chordata; class Mammalia; order Rodentia; family Petromuridae; genus Petromus; species Petromus typicus. The sequence continues at coordinate 10,728 of PVIR01021059.1, read as the reverse complement.
GAAAATGGAATCCCTAAGAACCCTCATCTAGTAGTAAATTTCAAGGGACTGATAATTTCCTACAAAACAGCTCTTCTTTTTTTTTTTTAGTGGAAATATTTGTGTTGAATGTAAACTCTTCCTTCTCATTCTGGTCTTCAATGTAGCTAAGAGACGAAAGTTAGAGTTGTTTACTGAATGAGTGAAGAAACTGAGAACAGACCTTGACATTATTCAGTTGCTGAGCTCAAGTGCATAAGCAGTCTCTTGGAAGCCTCACACAGAGCAGCTTCTTTCCTTGATAGCATTTTTAAAAATAACCTGTCTGCTCACTAAATTTATTGAAGAACTTCAAATATAGAATATTTTTAGGTTGTTTGGTCTGCTTAAGAGATAATCTGTATACTGATCATATCAAATACTATTAATAATACATAAAAGTTACAATTTCCGTATTCACAGAGATTTTGGAAGCATATGTTCAGCATCTGTGCAAGAAAGTAACACCAATCATTTAACCTGAGTCCTAGCTTCCTATTCCCTAAAACCAGAATAGGATGGAATATTGAGAAGATATTATAAACCTGAAGTGCTTGGCGCACAATAAGCAATCAAGGGGTAATTAACAGTATATGCTATTATGTTTAGTAACAAACAAAACAGGCAAGGAAAAAAAAAAGAGGCCTTCAAGAATATTTGGGCAATATTTGGCTGTTACCAAATATCACTCTCTGAAGGACTGAAGACTTTTAAACACTATACTTAATAATAAGTTAATTTGGTACCAAGAGTGGAATACCAATAATGTAAGTGAACTCAGGATTCTATAATAATTACAAAGAATTCCCTTTCAATTTTCATGACCACTTTTCATGTCATACATCGCTAAGATCTTTTGGCATGCTAAAAGTTACTTTTTCCTGGAAGCTCTATTTTTCCTGCCTATCACCATGTAACTTCTACTGACTATCCTCCTTCCCTGCCTGTTACCATGTTTCTTTTCAGATTTCTAAATTGCCTATTTACTCAGGTCTTGATTTATTATTTTCTTCTATCCCAGGCTTAATCTGCATATAACAGGTAATAACCTGTCTTTTTGTCTTTAGCTATTGACTGAAAAACTTCATAGATATTTTTACTTTATCAGAAGAGTCAACATTTAAAATAATTTCAATTTTGTACTTAAACATCAAGTTTAAAATTAAGATAGGATACAGTGATAGTTGGAAAATGTCATCCGAAAACTTTAAATTTTCTCTGTCATGGCAGCTTAAAAAAGAGAAACATTATTTTCAATGAAATAGCTTTTGTAGTTACTTTCTCAGAAACTCCCAAACTGAAGATTTTAGTCTATGAAATGCACCCATAGGCTTAAATTATTATTACCTTTCTTGTTGATAAAATTCATACCTTTGGGTTTTACAGTTTTTATCGTAAAAAACTGTCAGAAGTATTACTGGAGGGTTTAACTACTACATGATAATAAGATTTACTCTCAATAATAACACTGCAGGGTTTTTCTTTCTCCCTCCACTTATCATGGTTGTGTATAAAAACTATATACGACGTTAATGTAATTTATAACAGCTAATAATATTGTTTAAAACGCATAACCAAAAAATTTACCTCCAACAATTCCACAGTAATTTTTACCATCTTAAAAATGACCATGGTGAGCTGATACTGCTTAAAATTTTAACTGTTGCTTCTTGTAGTAGTATTTCCAGGTATTTCTTTAATTGTATGGCTTTTGTTCTAAACTACAGCCCCAGACACCTTTAGCACTACAGCCCTTATTTAGTTAGACTTTGTCATTGTTTCAAGAAAGAACTATAATAAAATGTAGAAGAACAGGATTTTTTTTTTAATTTAGCCTTTGGGAAAGAATCGTATGGAATCCAGTTTCCAAACTACACTGCTTTATGTAACAGCCTTTAACCTCAGCAACTACTGAACATTTAGAATATGGCTACTGTGAAATGAGATGTACTTTAAGTGTACAATATACACTGAATTCAAAAATTTATACAATGTGAAAATATAGTGAATATTTAAAATTGTTTTAATTTGTTGCAGTAAAAGACACCTTGCCATCAATCCCATTAAAAATACTCCATCTTTAGACACACTTATCCATCACCCTGGCCGCTTTATGAAGCAGTCCTGGAAGACTTTTTATATGATTATCTTTAATCATGCTATCATGACTACTTTTATGTCCTGAATCAATTCAAAGCATTTGCCTTTTGTGGTCATTCAGACTTCGAGGAAGAACCAGAAGTCATACAGTGCCAGATTTGGAGAATAGGGCAAAGGAGGACACACTGCAGCGTTTTGGCAAGGCTCTCTTTCCATTTGGTGGCACATGGCAGCAGCATTCACTGTATTTTCCATCACATCTTGTAAAGATATTCATAAAAGAGGACTTTCAGAGCTGCTTCAGAAAGCATCAAGGACAATGGGATTAAGTGCACTGTAGAGAGGAGCCTGTTTTGAGGGGCATCGATGATAATGTATCTTTTACTGTAATAAATGTTTTTATTTAAACATTCACCATGTATGTGATCACCTCTTGTAGTATGTAAAAAAAAGAATATATTCTTAATAATTTTATATTGATTACATTTTAAAATGATAACATTTGGATTTCTGGGTTATGCAAAAACATTAAAATTAATTTTACCCTTAACTTTTTTAAAGCACCTGCTAGAAAAATGTCAAATATATATATATATATATATATATATATATATATTTGTGTGTGTGTGTGTGTGTGGTAATATTTATATACATATGTGGTTTATGCTATATTCCTGTCTGATATTGCTGATATAAATAATAATAGAACTTGCTATTAGAGAAGGAAAATTTCTTAAACTGGAACAAGAAGAATAAAATTGGATAGACTGTAAGAAAAGGCTGATGTTCATGGATGCCTGAGAATAGGATCTACACTTATCCCATTCTGGCACAAGTTTTGGAGAGATGTAGCTGAAATATTGGGGTCTATCTGCAGGAGCAAAAAGCTGAGGGATATAACATCTTTCTTGTTAATTCCCTGAGGATGTAACAAGCCCCTCAAGAAAGGAAAACACTGGACCATCCACCAAACCTGGCAAGACTTTAGAGTAACACAATCCAATAGAACTTCCCATGCTGAACAAAATATTATGTTCTTTGTGCAATAGAGTACCCAATAACCATTTAGAGCTCTTGAACACCCAAAATGTGGCCAGTGTAACTGAGTAAATTGAGTTTCATTATTATTTAATTTTGGTTCATTTAAATTGTAATAATAAGCTGCTATATGGAGCAATGCAAGGTTCTGAAAACTGGACACAATTCCCAGACACACAAGAAGGGAAAGAGGTAGTGTCCAGTCATCAGACCTAAAGGAGATTAGAAAAATTAAGATCAACTCAATAGTGTAGAAGTCCAGGGAAAAGGACACAGCCAGAACCCTCGTGGTGAAGTCCAGTCCCCCAATAGTCTCACAGTTAATGGGTTAATAACCAACAAACAACAAAGTCAGAACCTTGAGAAAAAGGCTGAGCCCAATCTTGACTCTTGCTACTCTGAGCAGGGCAGCCAAAGGCCAAGAATTGCAGCAGCAGAAGTGGGAACATAAGAACCCCTAACCAAGCTCGCCTGCACATTTATTTGCTAACAAGCCTCCAACCCATAATACATAAAAATGGGCTGTCCCACAATAATCCCTGTAGTTGAAGATTACATAGGACAGGCAGACATCCTTAATCCCTATAAGTCCCAATAAGTTTTAAGGCCAATAATTCTACTGCAGTATTCCTTATAATTTAAAATCCCAGAGGGTGGGGCACATGTACGAAATAATCCCAGTAGTTGATCCTGCAGAACAGACATCCTCAAATCCAAGTAAGTAAATCCCAGTAAGTCTTAAGTCTAAGTGAGTTCTCTGCAGTTCCTGACACAACAGCAGTGTTTGATGCTGGTTCTATTGAGGAAAGATGCCAAATGGGAATTCCAGGACAGCCAGTATGGTGAAGGAGCAAAGACCAAATGCTTCGTCTCCTTTCCCTGATACTATGCAAGCCTCCTTGAATGAGATGCAGTCCCTGACAAACTGACTGTTAGCTACCCCTTACCAGATCTAGATATAGAAATTAGTTATACTAATAGAAAAATAAAATTATGATTTTTCGTGCAAACTTGAACATTTTAAATTGATACTTACACCTGCAAGATGAGCTTACATGACAGCATTATCAAAATACTTAAAAACATTTACTCATTCTTTCAAAGGGTATCTTTTTTTTCTTCTATCATTATAGGACTCACGTTCTTAGGTTGACTTAAGAACTTAGAAAAACACCACTGGAAAACTATCTTTCAACTAAAAACAAGGTATTCCTTTGTTAAATTGTTTTTGTTATAGTTACTTATAAATATATCTTTGAAGCTAGTCACAAAGAAGTTTTTCACTTGAATCTGAAATGTGACACAGCTCACCTGTGTGCTAAAAACTCAGTCTTTTCCAGTTGCATACCATGTAGGAAGATCCAATCTGGGCCTGGCTGGTAAAGGCATAGCTGTATCCTTGACTGCCTGTAAATTCAGGAAAAGACAGAAATAAGTTTACAGGTGCCATCCTGATGACTCAGCAGGACTGACTCTTGTTCTGTCAGGAGCAACATAGTGAATGATCAAAAGCCCTAGAAACCTTTAAGAACATATTACAAACAGTAATGATATTCACAGTGTAGATACTCAGCAACATAACACAGGGGTTAATCAGAATGGATGACAACCACAAACAGTAGCCCAATTATCCCATTATAGACCAATCAAACATCAGCTGACTCTAGAGTACCCTTTTTGGTCTGTAACATCATCTCAGTCCCACCCATACAAATTACTCAAGGTAATTTCATGGTGGTAAGATGCCATCTTATGAATGCTGCATACATCAAAGTAAATGCAGCTATCAGCCATGCTATCTAAATAAATGCTATGCTATGTCAGTAAATGCAGCTATGTAAATAAGTGGACCATTACTAGGATTATTGCAGAGAACGTCTTGTTTGAAAGTAAGAGCTTTTTCTGAGAAAGTCTGCTAAATTCAGTAAGTTCTTCTCCTGTAAATTCAACAGATATTCTTGATCAAGGCTCATTGGTCACTTCCTAGGAAATGTTAAAAGCCTTTGATACATTTTAAAGGAGCAGATTGACCTAATCTTAATTTCTTCTGTTTGCAATAATTGGAATAAGTTCTAGGTAACCAGAATTAGTATCTCGTCAGTGTTTTCCTCTGAATACTCTTGGAATGGCTATATGTAGTATGAATAAAGTAATATATTTAATGTTTTCTGAAATAAAACAACTACACAAGAGTAGCATATCCTGTGGTAATTCACACTCTTGGATGGCACCAGTTACCTCCCATGTGACATTCAGTCCAAATACTTGCATCTCAAGCTGAGCAAAATACAACAACCTGAAAGAAGGGCCCACTTCACAGGGCACTTAGCGTGAACTGAGGGAAAGTGGTCCTGTTGCCCAAGCTTGTCTCGTGAATAGAACTGAAAGACAAGCCCAGCTTTCAGAAGGCAGTTCAAACGCATGCGCAGTCTGGCAATCCTCTGCGCAGGACGAGACAGGGGAAAGGCAAGGACTGGGAGCCGGGAAAAGCTGCAACATTCCGTCTTGTTTCTCTTAAGTGACCCAGTTAGTGACTGGGCTTTCAGTGAGCACATTACAGTCTTCCAAGCAAAGAAATGTTCTTGAAAGTTGTTGGCTATTTCTTCACATCCTGTTGCAACTTTTGGATGCTCTTTTTAAATATTTCCAATAATACATGATTTCCCTCTTTCTCAAAGAAAAGAAATTCAAGTGTTGAATAAAAGCCAAGACTTTGTGCCACATAGCTCAGTCTTCTAAAGAAATCCTAATATCTTGAATATTAAAAATAATAATATTTTGTACCTGCCATAAATTTAATCTATTTTAGATACTGAATATCATATTGTCTTGAGTTATATCTCTTGAAAATCTGCTTGAAATATTTATCAGGTGTTATCTAAATATCATTTCTCATTTCAAAAATATATGAGCACCTCTTTCTTACTCCACTGTAAAAGATTTGTATTTCTCCCTATTTTTATAGCATCTGCTAAAGATGCTATATGTTTAAAAGCCATAACCTGATCATTTTTGAAATATCCACTGCTTAAACAATGAAAACAAGGAGGTATGCTCAATGTATTTTAATTCTTAATACAAACTTCCAAGCTGTCAACAAAATTAAGTTTGTCCACAACTATTCATATCCACAAGTTAATTTATTCACAATACATCTTTTCCAGCCAACATCACAGTTTTTCAAATAACAGTTAACAAAATTCAGCCATTGCCAGTGATAAATAGACCAACTCATCAAATACTTTTCCCTCGTAGATGTCTCGTTGCAACATGAAATTGCTACACTACATGTATGAGAGTATTATTTAACACCATTTACCTCTTCTCCTTTTCTCCCCTTTTCTCCTCTCTCTTCCCTTTGTTCTCCTCTGTTCTCTCCCTGAGAATTGAACCCAAGGCCTTTGCTCAGAGCAATAAACCCAATCTTTTTGTGATTTTGGTCTTCGGTTTTCGTTTTTTCCTTTAAGACAAAGTCTCAGACACCAAATTTTGTGGGCTGTGCTTGAAGAGTGCTGGGATAGCAGGCATGCGTCACCATGGCCAGCTTAACTTTTGTGGTTATAACTTATAACCCAAGAATGTTATTTGACAAAATAATTCTGCCAATAGTTTATTCTTCTTTCTCGTAGTTAAATCTTATTTTCAACTGATTTTTTAAGTTTTAAAGCAACAAGGAAATTTGTATCTGCTTTTGGCACAGGGAGTGTACCTTAGAAAAATAACTTTGTAATTTTGATTTTCTTTGAAATTTTCAATGAAAAATTTATTCTTCTATTAACAAAGTATTTAATCATTATTAAACTCGAGGCATTCTGTTAGGTATTGGAAATACAGTATATCAAAAGAAGCAAAAGTCCCTGTCCTCCTAGAATCCACATTCCCCATCAGTTAGAAACTATTGTTTAGTGTTTGCTTAAGGAAGTCTCAGCTGAAGTGAGATGACTATCTTTTGTTAAACAATGACACAAAGGCTTATTGAGAAAAGTGTTATAAATGATAATATACTGGGGCCCAACATTAACAGATCACTCATTCAATAAAATTCAACTTGCAGATTTGTATTATGCTTCTCTTACTTTTCTCTTTTCTTTTCTTTCTCTTTCTCTCTCTTTTCTTCCTTCTCCTTTACTTGCTTTCTTTTTTTTTCTGGATGCTTGTGTAAAATTTCATACAGATTTATATTCTACACTTGAACTGAAGACCTGATTCTGCTTATTTATGTACTTAAATTATGATTTATTTAAATTACTATTTTATCATTATTTTCATGCTTCTTCAAACACTTAAGAAACACTGACCTATCTTTTAAAATAATAGCTATAAGACAACGCTACTACAGTGTGCAAAAATGCAACAGAAATGCAAAATTAACACATGAAAAAATTTTAAGTTAGGTGTGGTGGCACATGCCAATATTTGGGAGGCTAAGATAGGAAGATCAGTAATTTAGAGATGACCTACTTGGTGAGACCCTGTCACAAAAGAAAAACTAAATTTCATTGTCTGAGAGACATGATCTACAACCTAATATAGTCAAAACAATCTGACTAACATATCCCTGGAGCTCATGCAACTTTTAAGATTGTAATGGTTATCAGAAACATAAAAGAGTTTTAAGAAATACATGCTCATCCTATCTGATTACTCTTTTAACTGCTTAAAATAATTTATGACATTCATAAATAAATATTTACGCACCAAGTTTTAGTGTGACCAACATTTGTTGTTGGTTGGTTTTGTGATGGCAGCCATTCTTTGTGGAATGAGATGGAATCTCAGTGCTGTTTTCATCTACATCTCTTGAATAATCAGAGATGTTGAACATTTTTTCATGTTTCTTAGCTGCCTTTAGTTCATCACTTGAGAAATGTCTGTGCACTGCAGATGCTCATTTTTGAATTGGGTCATTAAATTTGGGGAGTAGATGGTAGCCCTTCATCTGAGAATTTTTATCACTTGTTTTTACGTTACTGGTACATTTTATACATATATTATCATCACATTTTACATTGAGAATTTGTACATGTACATGATACCTCTTGATTCTCATTTTTCCCCTTTCCATTGTCCTCCCTACAACCTCCACACCCTATATACATAAGCTTTGTTTCCTTTTTTGCTATCAGATTTTTTCTTTTCCTTCTTTACTTTCCGTTATCCATCTTTCCTGGAATGTCTTTTCCTTTTACACATTTTCTTTCTATTTCACATACATTTTGGCATTCATTTACACCTTCAACTTTTCATACTAGAGAAAAGGGATACAATTTGTGCATGAGGATTTTTAGCAGCATTACTTATGAAAGCCAAAAAAGTGGAAACAACTCAAATTCCATTGGCCAATGAATGATAAATAAAATATGGTATATCCAGGCAATAGAATTTTATTCAGCAATAAAAATGATGTATTAATTCTTGCTAAAACACAATTGAACCTTGAAACACATGTTAAATGTAAGAAACCAAAAATTAAAGAGCACATATTATATGACTCTCTATATATGAAATGTGCATTATAGACAAATTCATAGAAAGAAAGTAGATTAATAGTTATTAGGCATTTGAGGAAGAAACTCTTTGAGACAGAGTGTTATGGGTATAGTTTCATTGTGAAGCAATAAAAATACTCTAAAATTATATAACAATAGTTGCACAACTTATAAACGACTTAATTGCACACTTTAAATGACTGATATCTATGATATTTCATTTCTATCTCAATGAAGTTCATATTTTAAAGAAGATTAGAAGCAAATCACTGATCAAAAGTACATTCACAGCCACATTAAATCAAAAATATGAGACAAATGAATATTCTAGCTGGGCGTGGTGGCTCACACCTGTGATCCCAGCACTCCAGAGGCAGAAGCAGGAGGATTGCTGTGAGTTCGAGGCTCGCCTGGACTACATAGTGAGCTCAGGGCCAGCCTGAACTACGAAGTGAGACCTTGTCTCAAAAAAACTAATAAATAAATAAATAAATATTCTAAAAGTTCTGCAAAATATTCTAATACAAAATACTTAAATGCAAAAGTCCATACATTTATAATTTGAAGGTATGGATTCTTTGTTTCCTGGGCCCCAAGCTGAAGCCTAGAAGCAGCTATTTAGATTTAACACCCTCCTGTTCATTTACGTGTAAAATTAAGGCCTATATTAGAATTTTCTATTGAAGGGAGAGGCTAGGGAGTCTAGAAGAATTGAGAGGCAAAACTGTTATTTATCTCTTGATATCTGCTCTTCTTTTTCTTTTCTAGCAACAAAAACTTCAATTTCTAGCCGAGCCATTTGTGCTCAGCTAAGGACCCACCTGCCTCTTTTCCAGCCAGAAGTGCCTAGGTTTTGTCTAACTCTTGTGTATAACTTCTAGGAAGTTTCCTCAAAGGGAAGGAGGATCTTTGTCCTGTCACTTCATCCTGTGGATGGAATTGGGATGTGTTGGGTAAAGGTCCAGCAATTATGTTAGAAAAGGAGGATGGCAAAGTAGCAAGCTAGAGGGAAGCTGGGTTCTTCACAGATTTGTACAGTCACCATATTTGCCAGAACTGTCTGTCTCACTGGCTTTCTTTTACATGAAACAGAAAGGATCACATAAGCCAGTAGTGGCAAACCTATCACAAGTGTGCCACAGCATGCTAAATGTAATTATTGAAAGCTCTAAAAGGTATTCTGTCACTGATATAAGCCACTGTTCTTTTTCTTTTTTTAATGGTATATATAAAATTACTCAATTCTACCAGTTAAAACACCAGCTTTATGAAAAGTAAAAAGAAAAAGGCACTTTAGATTGCCTTGAAAGAAAGTTCAGCCTGTTAACATATTTTTTTCTAGATGGAAGAATTTTATAAGTCAACCCAAGAATACGCAATGGCTCTTTATTCGATCTTTCAAAAGCTTGTCAACAATGGCAAATATATAGGGCTTATGAATGTATTTGTCATCAGTGTACCTGCCTCTTCTCCCTGCCATTTTCTTATCAGCTGAGATCAACCAGAAAATTTCAAACTCTGTGAGTTTCAAATTTGATTAGCTTAGAGGGAGAGGCCAGAATCTTTCCATTGAAACAGGTTTCCAGACAGATCCTTTTTTTTTTTTTCCTAGTTTCCTAACCTTGACTAAATCTATATGGTTATTTTAAATATTTGCTCAAGGGAATTAAGAAGAGCTCTTGGAATCTGAGGTTGTGACATGCCTGAAATCCCAGCATTCGGGGAGGCTGAAGGAGGGGGATCTAAATTTGAGTCCAGACTGAGCAACTTAGCAACTTAGCAAGATCCAATGTCAACATAAAAAATAAAAAAGAATTAGGGCAAAGTGTGATGGCACACTTTTGTGATCCTAGCAGTTGAATCACAGCTGAGACAGGAGGATCTTTGTGAATTTGAGGCCAGAATGGACGACATAGTAAGTTCAAGATCAGCCTAAACTACATGAGGAGACCTTGTCTCAAAACAAAGCAAAGAAACAAAGAGATGTGGCAAAACCTCTTTCTTCAACCCTCACTGCCAGGAAAATAAATAAGTAAATAGAGTACAGCCCCTAACAACTAGTAAAGTTGAAAAACTATTCAGT
>PVIR01021058.1:0-30006 GCA_004026965.1 Petromus typicus | reverse complement strand
ACTGGGTGTGGAGACCCACACCCAGCAGCAACCAGTACCACATACCACAGTGCCGGGCGTGGTGGCTCACGCCTGTAATCCCAGCACTCGGGAGGCAGAGGCAGGAGGATTGCTGTGATGTGAGTTGGAGGCTGAGCTCAGGGCCAGCCTGAACCACAAAGCGAGACCCTGTCTCCAAAAACCTAAAAAAAAAAAAAAACTCTCTAGTATTGGATCCTTAGTCCTTTCTTAATTTTGTTGCAATTTTTAAAAACTTCACTTCTGTAGAAATTTTCTCAAAGAAGATGTTTAAACTCATCTTTTTACTTTTTACCATATTCTCTTTCAAACCCACGAAAATGAAGCTCATGTACTTACTCCTCCACCAAAAAAACTCTCTGCAAGCTCAGTAGTGCTGTGTTCGTTAGTCTGGTGATTACTTCTTAGTTTGAATGTTATTTGGCTTGTAAACATCATTAAAAGCAATTTTATACTTCTGCTTTCTTAGAATAATTTTTGTTTTTGCTGGCACCAGGGACTGAACTTGGGTCTTTGTGCTTCCAAGGCAGGTGTGGGGACCCTTGAGGTAAATCCCTGGCCTTTTGGAATATTTTTTGAAAAAGATTTAGTCACTAATAAATTCTATAGTTTTTATTTCTTTGGAATTAAATACTTTTTCTATCCTGACTGTGATTTCTGGAACTTGAGATTCTTAGATTAAACCACCTGTTTGCAATTGCAATATAATACTTATCTCATATGCAATATGTCTAAAAGAAGAGTCTTCTAATTCCCTTACACTGTCTTCCTTTGATTGTCTTTCCTGTCTCAGTAAACGGCAAGTCCAGCTCTCTGTTTACAGTCTACACTCTTGAAAATATCTTTCATTTCCTTCTTTTCTCTCATGGCCCATGTCCAGCCCATTAGCAAAACTATAAATAATAAACCCAAGTCACTCTCACTTCTCATCATCACTGTACTGCACCCCTAGCTTCTTTGCCGGCTTGGTCCCCACCCTTCCTTGTTATGAGGTGTTTCCCCAAAGATGAGTGAGAGTGATTTATCCCTCAGGTTCTTGCCGAACCCTCTACCTCCAATAGCTGCCAGTCTTGCTTAGAGTGAGATGAGGCAGAGTTCTCCCCAGTTTCATGTGGTCCAGGGCTCTGCCCACTTGCCCACAATCCTTCCAGGACTGACTTGGTGCAGCTTGTTGCTTCTTTGCAGGGCCTTATGTACATCAGGTGCGTTCTGCTCTTAGTGCCGTAGTGTCTGTCGTGCACTCCCTGACACTAGCATAGTTTGTTTACCAACTTTCTCCGAACGTCTTCCTCAGACGTTATCTTCTCAGAAAGGCCCTCCTGATCTTCTGATGCCATCAGCAAATCATATTGTTGATGCCTCTTCTTTCATCACTGTCTTCCATAAGATTCTCTGTCGCTATCCTTAGCAAGTGATTTCCCGGGGAATTTAGACTTTGTCTGTTCTGAAACCCAGAACTTTGTCTTTATGTGATAGTTCTTGAATAAATAGAAGAATTAATGAATTATAGATTTAACCTTTCTTTTCTAACTGAAGAAAAATTCATTTTGGCTAAAGAAAGTATTGGGGGAGTTTTTGGATCAAGATTAAGAGAAATATGAAAGAACTTGTAGGACATCTTGGGGAAGAAAGAATAACCACAGCTTGTTTTTGAGGCAGCTATCCATACTTTCCTTTCAACTTCAGAAGCCACAAGAGTGACTTAAAAGATATCTCCACTGGTGACCCACCATCTTTAGGCAAACATGCTTTGGGACTTACTCAGGAACGTGCTTATCTTTGTACCACGTACTCCTGGGGTCACTCACTTGTAATCCCAAGGATGAGAAAGGAGATGTCATGAGAACTTTGTAGGGGTGCATCTGGAGTTGCCTTAGGAGTAGTGGGGTTATTAGAAAGTTACTACAAGCTTCATATTGTCACTTGCTCATGGAGAACTTTGGGAAGACATCCATACTCTGGCCAGAGAGAATAAAAAGTGCTGCAGAACTTCCCTGGCTGGTTTTTCGTAGGCTCCTTCCTTTTATAGAATCCCCAGGACTAGGAAGAGCCTTGTTCATATGGCCTGTTTGTTCTAGGCGTCACCCCTGTGCCTGCATCTGGGGGCCTAACCTGTGAAGCAGCAGGACCTGGCGGAAAAGTGGTGGTGCCACTTACGGAGACAACAGTGGAAAGTTTCCTACGGGCTGCTGCCCCTTCCCTGGCCACGCTACAGGTGCCCCGGGATCAGCTCTCCGAGGATCTGGAGCTTATCCACAAGGGCAGTTGTGGGACCACCTATCGAGCCACGATGATTGCTGGGAACCCCACTAAGCCCAAGAGTGTTGTCCTCAAGGCTCTGAGAGGTAAGAGGAGAAAGGCTGGACTTTCTACTTCTTTTTCCTTCTCTCCAGGAAGCCCCTTACAGTAAATGTTAACAAACTTCGCAAGTTCCGCTTAAGATTTTGAGACTGGCTTTTCATTTTCCTTCACTGTTTAATTCCTTTTCCTAATTTCTCTTTCTCTCCCTTGCCTTCCAAAACAGAACAAAAATAACAGGCGAGCGTGTCCACCAAAAGGCCTAGACAGTAATAATGGTGTAATGTGGGTGAACATTTGTCTGTTGAGGGAGACAAAAATGCATTCAGTTTCAGATCTATAATTCTGTTATTTTTGATAAAAGAATAGTAAATTTGAATGCTACCTTTTTCTCTTGTTTTTAATCCTTCTGTTTCTACTTCCTGAGTGCTGAGATTACAGGTGTGAATCACCCAGAGATCAAACTTGGAAACTTACACTTGCCAGGCAGACACTGGAACCTCTGGGCTAAATCCTCCGCTGGCCCATCTTCTTCAAATCAGTCTCCTTCATACTGCTTTTTGTCTGTGCTTCCTCTCCCAGGAGGCCTTGACAGTTCCCATCTGAAGCCGCTCTACCCCAGCTCTTCTGTCGTTTGCAGAACCAGCTGGCCTCCAGGAGGTGCAGGATTTCGTGGGGCGAATCCAGTTCTATCAGTACCTAGGGAGACATCAGAACCTGGTGCACCTGGAAGGCTGCTGCACAGACAGGCTGCCACTCTATATGCTGTTGGAAGATGTGGCCCAAGGGGACCTGCTCAGCTTTCTCTGGACCTGTCGCCGGGTGAGCAGTAGAGTAGAGTTATTAGGAGAGAAAGACTTGACCTGTTGATTAGCTGTTCATGTGTTAGCATCATAGCTGACAAAATGTAGAGATGATACAATACTGTAACAGAGGGATTCCAGCTCATTCTTCAGTAGAACTCGCCATGATAAGAAAGTTCCACGTCTACCTGGTCCTCTGGGAGCCACTAGTTACATGTGGCTATTTAACACCTGAAATATGGTGGATGTGATTGAGAAATCGAATTTTAAATTTTACTTAATTTTAAATAATGTAAGTCTAAGCAGACATGAGGTATGTAGTGGGCAGTACAAATTTAGAGTATGGGCTCTCATCTCTGTCTACCAGCTCTGCCATTTTTGATGCTAACTCTTTGATTCTGGACTTTAAAAATTTGTAAAATGGGAGTCATAACAGAATTACACAAATCATTGTATATGTACAAAAGGCATTATATATGTAGGAAAGACCTTATACATGTAACAACATAGAAGTGATTGGAACTTAGGAAGTCCTCACACAATTATGTAACATTACTATAGGGCCGGAGATTAGCTCAGTGGTTCCGGCGCCTGTCTTGCAAGCGCAAGGGCCTGGGTTTGATCCCCAGTAACCACATAACAATGCTGGGCTTGGAGACTCACGCCCAGCAGCAACCAGTACCACATACCACAGTGCCAGGCGTGGTGGCTCACGCCTGTCATCCCAGCACTCAGGAGGCAGAGGCAGGAGGATTGCTGTGATGTGAGTTGGAGGCTGAGCTCAGGGCCAGCCTAAACTACAAAGCGAGACCCTGTCTCAAAAAACCTAAAAAAAAAAATTATAATAGGTGGACTCAGTGTGGTGGCAGAAACAAGCAGACAAAAACAGAAGTTGTTTGGGCAGGAGAAACTGCCAGGAGCTGTGGTAAGAGCAGGAAAAGAGCAGTGTAAGGGTGGTTCCTAGACCACTGCACAGAAACAGTGTCTTAAAAGCAAGTAAGCATTGGGCCGGGGAGTTAGCTCAGTGATTCCGGCGCCTGTCTTGCAAGCGCAAGGACCCGGGTTCGATTCCCCGGTAACCACATAACAATACTGGGTGTGGAGACTCACATCCAGCAGCAACCAGTACCACATACCACAGTGCCGGGCGTGGTGACTCACGCCTGTAATCCCAGCACTTGGGAGGCAGAGGCAGGAGGATTGCTGTGATGTGAGTTGGAGGCTGAGCTCAGGGCCAGCCTGAACTACAAAGCGAGACCCTGTCTCAAAACAAACAAACAAATAAACAAACAAAAAACAAAACAAAAAAACATTACTATAATTAGTCAGATCTATAATTCTTTTATCATTACTATTGAGAAGATCTTCCATTTTGTAACATCAGGCTCATATGCCAGGGCTGGAGAGCGACAAATTCAGCTTGTAAATTTTTGTGCCCCAGACTCATATTTCTAAAAATGTTTGGAGACGTTCATCTCAAATGGAGGTCCTGTCTCTTACAGCCTGCTTAGTCCTCGACTCTATCTTCTGGACCGTTCCTGTTCCTCTAGCTTCTCACTTGTTAGTGAGCAAGTTCAATATTAATTGAACTTCTGCAAGATGCTAATTAATGTACAACTACATGTTTATGACAAGGGATCGTGCTTGTATCTTTCATCTGGTGACATAGTTTTGCCACTTGTCCACTCCTCCTGCAGACATTACCAAAAGCTTCCTCGGTCCCTTCAGCTAAGTTGGTTCTTGTCCCATCATCCTCTGCGTCCTTTTACTTTGTTTGCTTCATGGCACCTTGAGATCCGCAGCCGTTTATGCTTTAATGATTACGTGGTTCTAATTCATGCATATCTGCCATAGAGTCACATGGCAGCAGCGGTTTATTTTGCTCACTCTTGTGAAACTGGCACAGTTTGAGCCTTTGATAAAGATATACTGCATTAGTGTATAAAATTAACTGTGTGCACGCACGCGCGTGCACACACACGTTGCACACACTGTCCTAGAAAAACCATCGCTTTATTCATTCTCTCACTTTCCTGTTATTCATCTTTATTCTCCATTGTTCTTCCAGTACGATGACTTACATATTCCTACATGTTTCAAAATTGTTTGTATTAATCTGTCTTTGACTCTTTTTTTTTTTTTTTTTAGGTTTTTTGAGACAGGGTCTCGCTTTTGTGGTTCAGGCTGGCCCTAAGCTCAGCCTCAAACTCACATCACAGCAATCCTCCTGCCTCTGCCTCCCGAGTGCTGGGATGACAGGCGTGAGCCACCACGCCCGGCACTGTGCTACGTGGTACTGGTTGCTGCTGGGGTGAGTCTCCACACCCAGTATTGTTATGTGGTTACCGGGGAATCGAACCCGGGCCCTTGCGCTTGCAAGACAGGCGCCGGGAACCACCGAGCTAACTCCCCGGCCCCTGTCTTTGACTCTTAATCCTTATGTTTGTTTTTGTTTTTTTTTTCCATTTGATATCTGCATTTTGGAGTATCTCTCCCTACTTTTTGAAATTGCCCATGTTAATGCCATTTTCATACGATGCTCTTTCTCTGTTCAGGATGTGATGACCATGGATGGTCTTCTCTATGATCTCACAGAAAAACAGGTGTATCACATTGGAAAGCAGGTCCTTTTGGGGCTGGTAAGTTCAGGAAATAGATGATGGGAGTTTTTCTTATTCAGACATCTTATTTGATGTCTGATTTTTCTTATTCACAGTAGCCAATTGGGTAGATATTGTAAATAAATTAGAAGTTAGGGCCAGTCACTGAAGTATTGATGCATTCTTTTAGATCCTTCTTTGTATAAGTCCTTGAGATAATATCGGATTGGTAAATCCAGGCAGAGAGTGGTCAATTTAGAGTTTACCAAAGAAACAGGAAAAATTAGAAAATTTTACCGAGTCTTAAAATTTAAAAGTCAGGATGTACAGCTAAATGCCCTCTGGTTTGATATTCTTATCTCTCCAAAAGCAGGAGACAAATTAGTAGAAGATATGGGAATACAACTGAATAAACGAAAGGCTACCGAACCCAAAATATACACATTTAGACCTGAAAAACGAGACAGACAACTTCAGCATGTTTGACTGGAGACTAATAATAATAAATGGGACAGGTGCACGCAGGAGCCAATAAGAAACAAGTGGGGGAGCAAGGATGAGAAGAGACCACAGGGGGATCACTCTCTTTATTTTAAGCCAATTTAAAGAGGTAATAGAACTCCAGGGTTAAAAGGAACAACTTACCTTTGCCAGAATTATGAAGGAAATTTAGGTGACCATTTCTAAGAGGTTATTCAAAAGTTGGGTTCAAAATTAGCATTTCCTGGGCCGGGGATTTAGCTCAGTGGTTCTGGCGCCTGTCTTGCAAGCGCAAGGACCCAGGTTCAATCCTGGTAACCACATACAATACTGGATGTGGAGACTCACCCCAGCGGCAACCAGTACCTCATACCACAGTGCCGGGCGTGGTGGCTCACGCCTGTCATCCCAGCACTCGGGAGGCAGAGGCAGGAGGATTGTGATGTGAGTTGGAGGCTGAGCTCAGGGCCAGTCTGAACTCCAAAGCGAGACCCTGTCTCAAAAAACCTAAAAAAAAAGCATTTTCTATAGAAGAATTAAGGCTTAGTGAAACTACTATTTTTAAGTATTTAATGTATCTTTTCGCACCTTAATATGTGAAATATACCAGCGAGCTAAGTGAAATCAGAAAACTCTGAGAAAAAACAAACAAAAGAAGCAGTAAGGTCAGCAGAAAGCAGGACTCAGCTCAAGCTCTTACGCAACAAGGGGACGAACACATCGTATACATGATTAGGATTACAGTGGTTGTAATGCTTAGTCAGTACGTCCCTTGATAAAGCTGGGGTGTCAGATGCCAGCCTTTCTTATCTTCTAAACCACAGTCGCTGAGGTGGCTTATAGGATGATCCCATGTGTGGCTCAACGCTCCACATTACCTGTAATGAGGCCATATCTTAACTGTTCACCGTATTTTTGAGTACATAGGTCTTCTCATTACAGTACAATTTATTTATTCTAAAACTTCAAAATTGAAAGAGAGCTGCTAGTCACTGTTTTCTTTTTCATCAACACTCGGAAAGTGTCACCTCAACCTGTTCGTTTTTGCACAGAGTCCTTGTTTAGTCACTACAACCCTCCATTTCCAGCTCCTCAGTCGTGCACAGCCTGATTCTCCGTGTCTCGAGTAGGTTCATACTGCAGGAAAGGACTCCCGCGAATCTACGTCTAGCTGCAGTGGTTCTTCAATTATTTTTCTTCACACTCGAGCTGATTTTGATACTTCTTTCCAAGTGACCTAGTCTTCACAGATAATGGTTTGGTGAACCCAGGGTGAAAATCCTGTATTTTTAAAAGGCTCTCAGGCAGTTCTGATTTAAATCCTGGCTTAGGAATTATCAATAGGAGTTTCAGAGTATTTCCTATGAAGTGGAACAGCTGGTTTTGTCCACTGTCACTTGGTAACCGAGTGGCCTTGTATACTCATCCAGAGTCGACCTGAGGGGAAGAGAAATCCAGTGGTCATTAGAGTGTGACTCAAAGGAGGTGGTTATACTACCAAAGTCTAGTAGCAGGTTGGGTGCGAAGCTCAGTGGTACAGTGCTTGCCTACTATACGTGAGGCCCTGAGTTCGATCCTTAGGACTGCAAAGATAAATTAACATTTATCACTTGGAATTTTTACTCAGTTTGTGAATACTAAACATGAGACAAAAATATCTGCTGCATTAACTTGCTTTGAAATCGTTGTCTTTATTAATGAGATTTGTTGAGAGTATCGCCTTATCTTTTTAATGTTTTGCTTATCTGTCAGCTGAGTTTTGACCTTTGTGCAGCTGGTTATTTGTGACCCTCTGCTGACAGGAATTCCTGCAGGACAAGCGTCTGTTTCATGGGGATGTGGCAGCCAGAAATATCTTGATCCAAAGCGATCTCACCGCCAAGCTCTGTGGACTGGGTGTGGCTTACGAAGTCCATGCGCGAGGAGCCATCTCCGCCACGCGCACCGTACCTCTCAAGTGGCTTGCTCCAGAGCGACTCCTCCTTCGACCCGCTGGCATCGGAGGAGACATGTATGGCTTGGTCCTTCCCTCAGGAATTCCTCCCTTCATGGCCTGGGCGTCCCCTCCGAGTATGATTTTGTGTGTTGACAGTCATGCACGCAAATGATGTCTCCCTGTCCTTGGGAGTCAGACTTACTCTTTATCAGAAATGCTGCATGACCGAGTTCGTGTTTTACAATCCTGTAGAGTGCTTTTTCCTTCTGTACTAAATTAGCAGTCTAGGCTGGTGTAGTGGCACATGCCTGTAGTCCTAGTGCTCAGGAGGCTGAGGCAGGAGGATTTCCATGAGATAAAGGCCAGCCTGGGATAAATAACAAGTTTAAGCCTGGCCTGAACTACATAGTAAGACTGCCTCAAAAAGAAAAAAAAATTAGCAATCTTCTTTGGGAATAAAAAAGGAAAATGCAAACATCATTCATAGGTATATCTGAGGACTTACTCTAGTTGTCTTGAAGGGTATGGTTTCATTTAAGGCCAATTATGCCAGCAATTACTAAAACAAATAGAATATACATACTTCAAAAAATTTAAATTGAAACATATATTTATGATCTTAAAGAAGGAGCAGAGCTGTATTAAAATTTATTTTTATTAGTACATTTGTAGTACATAATGATTGTACATCATGAGGAATTGGTACCTGTACGTGACTGGTCTACATAACCCTTGACTTCTTCTTTCCTTTGCTTTCTCCTTATCTTCCATCACGTGGTCAATGAACAAGAAGTTATATGTTGTTTCTTGTCTAGATAGTATCTGTCTGTGATGACTAATTTTTCATTTCAAATTTGAAATGGTTCTAGGTTTAGTGAAAAACTTGAAAACAATTGTGAAACAATTTTATTGCTGATTTTTACTTTTTCCTATTTTGTAGAGTTGTCTATGGCACACAATTGTACAGTTTCACAGTATATTATTATAGACTATTTTCAAGGCATTCAACTTAATTTTCAGGAAGATAACTTTTTTGCATATATGTTTAAATAACTTCTGTAACATTCAATTTCATGACGATACACAAGTACAGTTACACGTACAATTAATATAAACAGGATAGTAAAGAGTCATGGTTGAGTTCTGACAGCCACATAACTGAATTTCTTAAAGAAGCAGCTGGACATAGCCATGAGTTGCAGGGGGAAACTTAAATGTTAATATAGCAAGTATGTTAAGGAACTTCTAGATCTACTTCACTCATAGCTACTTTTCAATAGATATCTGTAGGTAGTAAAGTTAATTGAAAAATCTTACTTATATATATCTCTCTGTGTATATATATTACCCAAGTCATGCTGCTTAGGCAAAAACTGATTATGATTCTATGTAGAGCTTGGTCTGTTACTATTTTTATTATATTTGAGCAATTAGATGTACTGAGAAAATGGCGAATAAATGATAAAACTTGTTTGGCCTTGTAATGAGAATAAAGGTTGACATTTTAGCAAACAGAGATGGGAAAGAATAAAAGATGTAGAGGAAAATTTTTCTGGGTGAATGGCTTATGTGCTTGCATTCACACATTAATAAATGATAGTAAACATCTATTAATGTGAAATATAGAAAAAGAGATATAGATCCGGTCTTCAAAGAGATTCGAATCTAAAGGAATTGGAAAGATGTACTTTCAAAGTACATCAGAAAGTACTTAAAAGAATTTTATTATATCCCGTTGATTCTCTTTCATTATCTTCTTTTTGATGGTTCTCTTGATGGCTTTTGGTATTTGACCTCTCTTTAGGAAAGGGAAAACAGATATTAAGTAGATGGCTTTGTTTTTCTTACAGCTGGTCATTTGGGATCCTGCTTTATGAGATGGTGACTCTAGGTAAGCATGATTCCCACCATGGTGTGTTGCTGTGTAATGCAAATGAGAGAGAGAGAGAGAGAAAGACAGTGAGAGGGAGAGAGAGAGAGAGTGAGAGAGAGAGAGAGAGAGAGTGAGAGTGTGAGAGAGAGAATAATGTTTTCTTTGAGAAAATATTTCAGAACAGATCCCAGATTGAAATGGGCTGATGTGAATTCTATACCAGGCACCCGAGAAGTCTTTAAAGTGACAATTCCTTCTCTACCTTGTTTGTTCTCTCCACCCTCTTAACTTTCTTTTGCTGTCTTCTTCTTTCTTTTCCCCCAAACCTTATCAATTTAAAGGAAGTGTTTTAAATCTACAGGATAATTCCAGAGTCATTTTTCTGTAACACAAAACGCTTTCTTTAGACTTACTGATATATTCAATAAAGAGATTGCAGCACCTTCTCAAGTTGAAGAGTAGAAGGCAAATTTCCTTTGTTCTATTTCTTAAAGACTCAAGATTCTTCTAACATCAGTTAGAAGCTTTCTCCTAATTCACCAAGCTTTATCCTTACTCAATCAATGAGCAGTTACTGTGGTGTATCTAGTATTCTTCCTGTTGCTACTTCCTTTGCAAGTGATTGGCCCAAGTTGATGGATAGCAGTGTTATTTGCAGCTCTTATTTTAGAGTTCTAAAACGGTCTCTAGTTCTAAAGAGGTCTAAAGTTCTCCTGCTATTCTTTCTTTCCCTTATCAACAGGGGCACCACCATATCCTGAAGTACCACCTACGAGTATTCTACAGTATCTTCAGAGAGGGAAGATCATGAAGAGACCCAGCAGCTGCACACACACCATGTAGGTGACTTCTAACGGTCAGCTTTCAATTCCGAATATGTTTTGCATTGTATCAGTTTTGCCTTTTTCAAGATGGTCCACATGATCCTTAGTTGTTCTTATTCCCCAGTGCATACTTTAGACCACACCTATGAGGTAAAACATAGCATTCACATATCATATACACACATCATATATCTTTGCATATGCATGCACATTCTGTCACCATACTGAGGCAATCGCTTAAAAAAACATATTATAAATCTAATTTTGCTAAAGTTTAGTTCCATGGGAAACTTCTAACATAGCCAGGAAACAAAGTAAATGCAAGTCAGGCACAATGTTACTTTGTTTAAAGGCCAGTCTCCTGCCAGCCTCAGCTCAAAGATGGATTTCTCTAAAATCCACCGTATTAGACCTACTTATTCAGAGTATATGGCTGTTATTTATTACCTAGCTTTTAGGAAATACTGTTTTCCTAGCTCTCAGTGTGACAAAGACCAGCCAGTAGAAAGGGGGTAGGTAAGAAGCAGTCAGGCAGAGGAAGGAAAGTCTGATATTGTCAAGAGAAAGGGATACTTGTCAGTTAACCAGTTTATAACCAGACAATTAAAAAATTAAAAATTACACACCAGATTTCATCATTGAAGAAGTTAAAAATAGACATAGCATAAAAGAAAAGGCTAAAATTAGGCATAAGGAGGCAGAGAAGGTGTTAATGAATATTTCCATCATAATTCTTGCTATTTTATAGATTTTTCAGCACTGGAGGGTAAATTTCTAGGGTTTGTAGAAATCTGTATCAAACAGATTGCAAAGTTTAGCTGTCCTTGCTATCTACATGCATAGGTACACAGGGTATAGTGATGCTGGCTGGGTACAACATAATTAAACTTGGACAAACATTGCTTGCAAATTAAATCTATGAGTGTGTCCTTCATACCAGGGGGGACACTTGAGTGACAAAGCACCTGACCTTAAAGAACTTCAGATTTTGATAAGGAGATATCTGAAACAACGTAAAAAACAGCGGACTGTGGAATGATTAAGAGCTCCATCACAGAATGAGAAAGATACACGTTGTTCACATGTATAATATGCAGTGAAAAATAATCTTGTCATTTTCTGTTATTTGAAAAATCTCATCATTCCCAGTAAAAGAGGTCACATGGAAACGATGTTCTGAAGAAGAGACTTTATCATATAAAGAGGATGGAAAGGGGTATCAGTCTGTGGGAAGAATACGAGACAGGGCACACAGATCTAAAAGTAGCAGCGTTTCGGTGCCGTTAAGGTGTGCAGGTGGAGGAGGCACGCTCCGCACGCCTCCGCCTGTTTTCCGGTCCCCCCACAGGTACAGCATTATGAAATCCTGCTGGCGCTGGAGCGAGGACTCCCGGCCCTTCCCCGAAGAGTTGCGTTTGCGCCTAGAAGCTGCTGCCAGGACTGCAGATGACAAGGCTGTGTTACAAGTGCCAGAACTGGTGGTGCCCGAGCTGTACGCAGCTGTGGCTGGCATCAGCGTAGACAGTCTCTCCTACTGCTACAGCATCCTGTGAAGACTTTCAGCTGGGACACATTGATGGGTGATTACTTATGGGATCAATTTCTCCAGGAATAGAAAATGGACTTTCTGGTTGGATACAAAGGGAGGGAGGAAAAAAAAGGGATCCTGGATCTCCCAAGAAATCTGGTATCCGGTGAGGTGCTACACATCTTTCCTTATGAGCTGAGAAATATCGTCAGTCTCGGGGTGCTGTCATTTCCTGGAGATCTTGGACAGAGGTGATGGCAGTGTCATTGCAAAGATGGTTTGTTGGGGCTCTCCCCTCCCACCCAGGCCAGTTCATAGCTGAAAAATGTCTTTAACTGACTAATACAAGGTTCAAACACAATAGAATGAAATGAAGGAGTACAAACTAAAATCAGGAATTGATGAGGAAGAAATGCAAGGTCCTCTTTGCTCTGGAGTGCAGGTATGGAACAAGATCTCCTCCAAGGGGCTATCTGTTCCCCTTTATGTGCAGGGGACGTACAGTTCTTTAGTTCTGGTCCCTTTGTGCAGAGCTGGAGAACCAGAAAACTTAGTTTTCTCTGGGGTATAAATAAGATAGTGCTTTTTAACCTAATCGAGACAGGTGAACTTTGTTACCATTTTATTTGTAGAACTTGGAATTGAACTCAGGGCTTTTGCATTGGGCTACATCCTCCGCCCTTTTTGAGAAATGGTCTCCTAAGTTGCCTAGAACGGGCTCAAACTTCTGCCTTAGCATTCCAGCACTGCGGAACAGACATGCTCCTTTGCCTGGCTGCTACTTTTAATTAGAAGCTGGAGGAATCATTTCATGATTAGTAACATTCAACACGTAATGCTCGTCAACTTTGCTTTCTGGTCTTTGTTAAGACTCAGATTAACTGTTGAAAATAAACGTTCATTCAGTGATGAAAATGTTGTGTGTGTGTGTGTGTGTGTGTGTGGCTGTGTTAAGTAGGATACATGGAAACCAAGTGAGAAATGGTAGTTAAGATGCTCATGGACAAGAGCTGGATGAGAATGTAACCTGATCCATTCATTGATGGATCATGAAACACTTTTAAATTAATATTTATTGAGTATAAGTAGGCTTTTCTGAATACAATTGTAAAAATCTCGATATTAGGGAGGTTAAAAATAACTGAATGGAAATTAATATTAGTAGAAAAATTCGAGAACGCTATGAGAGGCAACTACATTGTCAGAAAATGTGGAGATAACCCACCTCACTGGGTACATAATATATCTGTTCAGTAAATGTTTTTCTCTTACTTCTCTTATCTGATACCATTAATATCTATTTTATTAAAAATATACTCTTGTCAAGAAGAAAACTTCAGTCTGTGACACTGCATAGCAGGACATTTAAGAATGACGGTTTGGTACAAATACTATGTTGAGTAAATCATGAAGTCAGATTTTTTTTTTTTGTACTGGAAATTGAACCCAAGGCTTTTGCACTGAGATATACCTTCTTTTTATATTTTTGAGACAAAGTCTTGCTAAATTGACAAGAGTGATTTGTGATCCGCCTTCCTCAGCCTCCCAGAGTGCCAGGATTACAGAAATGTACACCCTAGCCAGCTTGAAGTGAGCATTTTTGTTTGAGCTTTTCAGTGATGTGTTGAAAATGGTCCTTTATTATTTCAAAATATTTAAAATGTCACAGTGAGGATAATTTTGTTGAATACAGTAATCTGTGATTTTTAAAGGACATTATTGTTGGGCAGGGGAGGAGACTGTGGTTACCCGGGAACGGACATCCAAGACTAATGTCAAAGAGATGAGCGGCAGCTCAAACAGTTGTAGGAGCTTGAATCCTGAGGGAGTCATGATGAGTCAGTTAAACGGAGAATGATTCTTGTCCCCAGGGGAATACCACAATGAGTAGACAGGATTTAAATAGGTCATGAGTGGCAAGTGGCAGAAAGAAGCAGAGTGTCTTCATACAAAACAACACGCCACAAAATTCGGCTGTTGCCTCTCAGCTATTCATTTAAATCAGATTTTCAAAGTACTCGACTAATTTTTAAAAATTGAATGTTAAAGCTCCTTTTAATCAGGCACTGGGCCAAGTGTTGGATATAATGCAATAGAAGACTTCTTTTTTTTTTTTTTTTGTAGGCTGTTTTTTTCTTTCTTCTTCTTCTTCGTTTTTTTTGGTCTGAGGGAGAAATACAGTCATTGGTATTTTTAAATGTTTACTTCCAATTTTATTTGTTTCCTGGACAGTTTGGAAAACTGGATTGAGTAACTTCTACTCTAAGAAAACTCAATATTTCTTTCAATTTCCAGCTTTTTCCAAAAGGATTACATTTCTGAGATTCTATTTCTGACATCTTTGACTTGCCAACAAAGTTAGATTACTTCTAAGGGTAATGAATGGAAAAGAGAATTAAATCCTTATTATTTAAGTAAATTTAATCTGCATAGATTTTTTTTTTTGTTTTGATTGCTCCCCAGCTTTTTCAATCTTTGTTATATAGATAAAACAAATTCAACAGTTAGGGACCAAGTAAACCTTGACTACAGTGCTTAATGGAAACTTAACAAACAACAGAATGGTTTGAACCAGCAGTACTCAAATCATGTTCATCTAGAACACTGTGGTTTTCATGCTCCTTGTAGGTATTCAGCAATACAAATTGAGTAACAGTATTGTTTTTCACCATTTTATAAGAAAAAAGTAGGTCTATGGAATTTTCTTATCTTAATTTTTTTCGGTTTAAAAATATCTCATTTCAAAGAAAAGTTAATGTACCAGACTCAGCATAGAAAGGCAGATTTCAATGATAAATAAGACAGTGATCGGTGGAATCATAATGAACACATTCTTCAATATAACATATATATTTTAACTATGCAATCCAAGTTCTGGGTCTTAATGTTAAATAGCATATATAAGACACTCATGGTCAGATTTTAAAATGGATAATGCTGATTTCAAGCGGGTTTTTTTTTTTGAGACAAGGTCTCACTTTGTCATTCAGGCTGACCCTGAGCTCACTACGTAGCCCAGACAAGCCTCGAACTCACAGCAATCCTCCTGCCTCTGCCTCCTGAGTGCTGGGATTACAGGCATGAGCCACCACGCCCGGTTCTGTGGTATGTGGTTATTGGGTGCTGGGATTACTGGCGTGAGTCAGCTGGCCTGGGATCGTGTGGTTGCTGGGGATGAAACTCAGGATCTCGCGCTTGCAAGACAGATGCCGGAACCACTGATCTAAATCTGTGGCCCAAGCAGGTTCGGAGTAGGTTTCTCTATTATAAATATATGATATTAACTAACAAGAAAGCAGTACTGAAAAATCTTTCTGTCTCTGTTCATGCACTTGCAGTTCTTTTGCTGATTTTCCTTCTTGTGGTTAATCTTCAGATTACATGCACTGAGTTCTTTGTACCCCGTACCGGTCTCCTTTTTTCAGCTTTCCTTACACTCTTTGTTTTCTTCTCTTTGGAAACAACCACAACAACAATTCCAACAACAATTGCTACTGTCACAACCACCATGACAGAAATAACACCAGCTCTTAGTCCTGCATTAAAATTCAGGTGTTTTTTTGTTGATGTGATAAATTCAAGTTTGACCAGGATCCATATCTAGTTCCCCATTCACTCTTAGGTAGAGATTAAATGAACTCCTTTTTGGAAGACCAAGACAGGAACTGGTCCACTTAGAAAGATCTTAAGATTTTGTGCTCTGTAACCTCTACTTACAGTCTCAGTATCTGTTACCTACAATCTACTTATGTGGACACGAACATGAACATATGTACCAAAAACCTGAGGGAAATACAATAATTTAAAGATATTGCATGAAGCCTTTCATATAATCCACCCACATGGATTATGAGCAGCATTTTAAAAGACAATATGGAATATTGTGCTCAGTTTTCTTTGAATTATTCTTGTGGTAAATTATGTCCAACTCATCCTAGGTATCCGGTGAGTTTTAAAGTGAAAATGTCACATTCCAAGAAATTCTAAAGTACTGGGAAAATTGGAATGGCTAGTTACCCTGGAAATAGACAAGGGGCTTTTTTATATACTTTCCAAAATAGCAGTTTACGTTAGGGATCAAATAATTTTTATATTGTTATATAACTGTATATCACTTTATGAATGTAACTATATATTAATATGGACTCAAAATAACCTGCTCCAACTTGCCTTTCATCATCCTTATATTCTAGTTAGACTTAATTTCTTGGTTTTCCCCAGGCACACATTTTCACATCATCATGGTGCCTTTCTGATCCAGGCCACTCTCAGCCTGGAATGCTTTTCCGTTGAACATACACACAACTTACCCATCAAGGTTCAACTCAAATAACACTGTTGAGGTTTTTCCTGTTTTCTAATTTTAAACTTCACCTGCCAAAGAATGACTTGCTTCCTTTGTTTTCTGTGTTTTTTTTGTTTGTTTGTTTGTTTGAGACAGGGTCTCACTTTGTAGTTCAGGCTGGCCCTGAGCTCAGCCTCCAACTCACATCACAGCAATCCTCCTGCCTCTGCCTCCCGAGTGCTGGGATGACAGGCGTGAGCCACCACGCCCGGCACTGTGGTATGTGGTACTGATTGCTGCTGGGTCTGAGTCTCCACGCCCAGTATGGGATGTGGTTACTGGGGATCGAACCTGGGCCCTTCCTCTTCCAAGACAGGCACCGGAACCACTGAGCTAAGTCCCCGGCCCCTTGCTTCCTTTGCTGAACTCTGCCAGAATGTTACTGCTCCTTGTTGATGTTTGCTTTACAGGTTTTCTTCCTGTATGTTTGCTTTGCACTAAACGTCTGAAAGACCCTTTTTATTACTACTGTTCAACTGTTTTGAGAACACAGGAAATTCAAAAATTTCAAAATTATTTTACCTACATTATTTCACTTCTTCTTAACAATTCTGTGTGCCTTGCAAAACTAATTGCTGCAAACACATTTGGCTTGGAAACACTCACTTGTCTAAGGTTAGATAATAATGCTGAGAATAAATTCTGTGTCATCTACGATTTTCCAGTACATCCCCCTGAAAACAATTACTGTGTTGGTAAAAGAAAGGTGACCTTAAAATATTTCAAAAGCAGACTTCGTGTGAAAGTTTACCTTTTATCCCGATCCTTTACATTGAACATTTTTTCACTTCCTCAATTTAAGTCTACATGGCAAGAAATGCGGGCTAAACCATTATTTGTTGTTAAATCAACTGTCGAAAGCCCACAGGACATGAAAGGTTAGCCCAGAAAGCTTTTCAATACCAGGACTGTTAGGTTTCTCAGTTTTGTGTACTTTTCAAAACTTCCAAGCTCTGGTCTGACGGATTCCTTCTACTTTGCCTCTCTCATAGGCTGCAGGATAATTAGCAATCACTATCTAAAACCCCGCTAAGAAGCAATGGAAACAGGTTACATTCCAGGTCTACCGTTGTTTCTGGCTTTTATCTTTACTCATCTCACGATTAGAAAAAAGGTCACTTCACAGTACAACGCGACAATAGCAACCCAAAAAGCACATTTTAGTTTCTAAAAATAAACTAAGCCGATACTTAAGGGCTGAAGTGTAATATTTTACAAACCTTCGTGGTGAGCCCATAAATATGCCATTAGATTTACACACTTCTTCACTAACATAATATAATCCATTGCATTTTGATAATAAAACGCTTTCTATCAGCACAAGAAGGCCGCAGGGGAAACTCCCTCTGGCTTTCAGAGGCTGCGCGCACACATTCCTCTCCACTTCCGGGAAGCCCAGTGACGTATTATTGTGCGCGCTGCGCGACGCACTCAGTCTGGCGAGTGACGTCACTTCCCGGCTCCCGCTGGCACGTTGGTTGGCTTTTCGGCGCGTTTCCTGGGAACAAAAATGTCTATGGCCAGTGATTTCTACCTGCGCTACTACGTCGGGCACAAGGGAAAGTTCGGACACGAGTTTTTGGAGTTTGAGTTTCGTCCAGACGGTGAGCAGAGGAGGGCGGAGCGGGAGGGGAGGCCGCTGGAACGGGAGGCGGCCGGAGCGCGGGCCCTGCTTGGGCCACGTACAGAAAAGCAGAGAGCGTAAGCGTATAGGAGGCCGGAGCTGTTTAATGAGTCAGAAGGAATTATTTGCTGTAAATGGATTTAAGAAAGCTGATCCTGCCGCAGACTAAAGTTGAATCTGCCATACTGGGAATCCTAGAATCAGCGCACCGAGGAGGGACTTTACAAGGCCTGATGCCTGAATATTTTAAAGCAGTGGGCCACTGGATACTTAAAATCTTTGACCAGTAACGTTCGTTCATTCGTTCGCTCATACATTGATTCATTCATTCATTCATACATTATTCATTCATTCTATTCGATCAGGCTGCGTATTTATTAAATGAGTATGTGTTTGGGGAGCTTAAATATAGTTCTTAAGCCATGGGGATGCATTACCGAGTACAAAGAGAGAGAGTTCTGCAAGAGGGAGTCTTTCCTAGAGGAGGAAACACTTGACATTGAATCTAGAAACGAGAAAGACTGTATTTTTTTGCCCTTTGAAGGAAAGAAAACCAGACACAAAGCTACATGAGCAGAAGGCTAGTAGTTGAACCATTACCTACGTAGTGTGTGTGGTAGGTTTCTTTTCCTCCTCCCAACCCTTTTTTTTTTTTTTTAAGGTTTTTTGAGACAGGGTCTCGCTTTTGTGGTTCAGGCTGGCCCCGAGCTCAGCCTCAAACTCACATCACAATCCTCCTGCGTCTGCCTCCCGAGTGCTGGGATTACAGGCGTGAGCCACCACGCCCGGCACTGTGGTATGTGGTACTGGTTGCTGCTGGGTTGAGTCTCCACACCCAGTATTGTTATGTGGTTACCGGGGAATCGAACCCGGGCCCTTGCGCTTGCAAGACAGGCGCCGGAACCACTGAGCTAACTCCCCGGCCCCCCAACACTTTTTTTGAAACTGAGTCTTGCTATGTATTTTAGTGTGGCCTTGAACTCACTATGTAGCCCAGGCTGGCCTCAGTACATGGATTGTATGTTTCTCAGTAACAATTAGCAGATCATAATTTGCACATTAATTTGAATGAAAATAATTAATAGAGCTCAGTTTGCCCTAGTTGAGACTGGGTATTGGAAGGAAGTAGATCTAGATCTGAATCTTTTGTGACCCCGGGCAAGTTACTTAACTTTGTTTTCTCAACTCTGAATAAGGTGGGTGAATAGAACTTGCTTTTTAGAGTGACATTCTATATATTACTAGATGTATTGACGCCTACCACCAAATACGTATGTCAGACTTTAAGAGAACTAGTAATTCATTTTTCAGATTTCTTTTTTAGATCATGAAATAGTTTTAAGAAAATAGGCCTAAGAAATGACCTACAATATATTGAAGGCATTTTAAAATTTGGCTAGCCTGTCATCAGCCAGTTTAACAGACAGTATTGAGAGTATTGCTACATGTTCAGCATTGGTCTTAACACCAGGCAGGAGGAAAAATTAATAAAAGTGGTAGTGCACCTGGGCAGGGTGCACCATCTCTGTAATTCCAACACTCTGGGAAGGTGAGAAGGGGCGTCACAAGTTCTGAGTCCACCCTAGGAAACCTAGTGACTTAGTGGGACCTTGCCTCAAAAACCTTTTAGGAAGGACTAGGAGGATAGCATGGTGCAGAGGCTCCCAGTTCAATCCCCAGTATTTTTAAAAAGTGTAAAATGGTTTTGACCTTCAGAACTGTTAGTAACATTTCTTTATTTTAAAGTTTTTAGCACTTTCTGATATTATGGACTGAACTTTTTTTCCACTCCTCACAGGAAAGCTTAGATATGCTAACAATAGCAATTACAAAAATGATGTCATGATCAGAAAAGAGGTAAGTTCTTTCCAAGTACCTTTTTTTTTTTTTTCGCATGTAGTCCATTTCCCTCATATCTGTGTGATTTTTACAAAAAAATTCAATCTAAGTCTATATGTTTAAAAACTCAGTTAATAGATTGAAAATCTTCATTTCAATTAGATGTGATAGTGGCATTGGTAACAATAGAAGCAATTTGAGTATCGTAACTTGCAGTCTCATATTTTAAAATTGCTTAATTCACTTTATAGTTAACTGTCTTTTTACTCTCTTCTCTGTATAAAACTAGTTGATAATCAAGATATAGTCAGTATGATTTTTAAATGAGAGATTCATTTCAGGAGTTAAATTCAGGAATGAGTTCAAAGTATTAATTGTGATTTATATTTACATATTTCTCTTCACCTTGTAAACATTGTATTACCACTGCTGGCCATTTAAGTCCCTTGTGACAGAGGATGTTAGAGGGCTATAAATATTTGAGGAGTATATCAGAAGTAGAAATAAAAAATATCCTGTGCCTTTGGAGTCGGGATTAAATTTATTGGTGATGCTCCATTAAATAGTAAGAGGTTTGAAAGTCTGTTTTGTCATTTCCAAGTTGTGGAAAGATGTAGGTGCACATTAGCAGTTTTGTCGTTGTTGATTTGCAGGCATATGTCCACAAAAGTGTAATGGAAGAGCTGAAGAGAATAATTGATGACAGTGAAATCACAAAAGAAGATGATGCTTTATGGCCACCCCCCGACAGGGTCGGCCGGCAGGTTTGTGTTTGTGATCTTTTACCTAAAAGTGTTAACGATTGTTCATATAATAATCACAATATTTCCCTACATTATTTAAGGTGGTTCCTTATCATTGTTCATCACATGACCTCTTCTTTTTGGATGTGGTACCAAGAGACTGAATTTAGGACCTCGTGCAGGCTGGACGAGTGCTTCTCCGTGAAGCCGCTCTCCGGCCTGCCCTTAACTTCCTCTCTGTACTGCCTTTCAGGGCACAGTGTTAAATGTAGACATTTTTCTGAACAGCTTTCTCTGTAGCTACCCTGCCAGTTAGGATGTTTATACACTGTTAATAAGTAAATTCTCTTGTATGTTATTTATTAAGAATATGTGTAGTGTGGTTTGTTAAATTTGACACAGGATTCTTAATGGCTATATAGAGTTTACTTCCTCGACATCTATAACTTTCAGAATAACTGCATCCATTGCCCCAAAGAGCTATTTGGTTGGTCTCTTTGTTCAAACTGATCATTGCACTTGCTTCTCATATTCTCTTTAGAATAACTGATGTTTCTCAAAGGGCTTCTGAAGAACTTTGAAGGCCTAACTGCACTCTGTAGAGAGACACTTTGGTTTCTGAATTGAGTCTTTTCGACTTTTGGAGAAATGAGATAACAACCTTTGGAAGAAAAAAACATTTAATTTCACTTTGTTATATTGCTGAGGATTATACTTTCTTTCACATTCTTTGACTAGAAGAAAAATGTGGAGAAATCTAACAGATGCCAACAGTAGCATTAATTTAACTCTGCTATTTAAAGAATCATTATTTAGGAAAATAAAGGTAATAGCGGTATTTATTTTATGCATTATATCACTTAGCCAAAGTAATTTTAGACCTCAGTTTGTTTTTGCATTTATGTACATGGACTAACAAGGAGAAGCCATAGCAGTTCACATTTTATGTCTTAGACTTAAGAGAAAGACCAGTGCTTCACTCACCACCTGGTTCATAGGTTTGGTCAGTGGGCAGGGGTAGGTGTGCTCCAGAAATGATCAGTTGGATCATTTCTGAAATGATGTCAAAATGTCAAAAATTTTGTCATTGTTAGAGCATCTTACTTAACTCTCCATTTGATACATGCCATGAACATCATGGTTAGGTCTCCTGATTAAGTATATAGATAGGGCTGTCTGTAGTGTTCAATGTTAATTTAACTTGAGAACTCATGAGAGAATAATCTCTTAAATAGCAGTTTTAGATTTGCAGATAAATAATGGGGAGAAAATTTATCCAATAATATGGCTACTAAGAAGAACTATATTACGTTGTATTTGTTTTACATGTTCTTAGTGATGAATTCAAAACGTGTTAGTCCTTTTATTTGAGACAGGGTCTCGCTTTGTAGTTCAGGCTGGTCCCGGACTCACTATGTAGCCCAGGCCAGCCTGAACTCTCAGCAATCCTCCTGCCTGTGCCTCCTGAGTACTGGGATTACAGGTGTGAGCCACCATGCCCAGAATTGTGGTTTGTGCTTATCAGTGCTGGGCCTATAGGCATGAGTCCCTGTGCCTGGCATTGTGGTATGTGGTACCAGGGATTGAACTTGGCACCTTGTGCTTGCCAGGCAGATATTGGAACCACTGAACTAAATCCTCAGCCCGAAAAGTATTAGTCTTAAATCTTAAGAGTCTTGAAATCAAATATTGCTGGTGTCACCTATGAATGACTTTAAATATCCAGCATGTTTTCCTATGCCATATCAGTAGTTCGGCACATTTGTAAACTAATCCTAATAAAGCTTATCTTACAAGGTTATTTTAGGGTTTATAGGGACGGTCAAATCCAAGAAACAGGGCCTGTTGTATAGTAGGTGCTAAAGCAGGAGCTTTTATGACTATACATTTTATTTGCAGAGTTTTGTAGCAAGGGAAATATATTTATGTTTGGTAAGCTAAGAATTAGTTTATACCTCTGTAATTATTACCTGTGCTTTGAAGCGATGCTTTGGGTGTTTATTGACAGTGTAAGAGACTTCTGTGTCTCGTTTTACCCTGTCTCTGTGATGAGGCTGAAAGGCAGTTTCTGGTTGGTTTTTTTCCTTTGCGGTAGAACTTGTGAGCGATGAGGTTTTTGTTTTAGGGAGACAGTGTATATCTGAGCACCTTCCGTCTGCTCCCCTTTATTTCTGCTGCCTGCTAGAAAACTTACAGCTATAATTGAAACTTTTTTCTGGCAGGAAGATAGGTTATCTCTGCAATAGATGTTTATGTTAACCGTTTTTTCTTTTTTCTTTAGGAGCTTGAAATTGTAATTGGAGATGAACATATTTCTTTTACCACATCAAAGATAGGTTCCCTTATTGATGTAAATCAATCAAAGTGAGTATGTTAAAACATTTTGGCTAAATGGACTTGATTTTTTCAGAGGCTTATTTTAGAACCGTAATCAGTTTGTGAATCGGTAAAGGCGTCCATTGCAGATCTGATTCTGGTTTTTATTTCTGTAAGGACTCACGGTCTTGTTTGTCAGAAAAGCTAGCAGATCAAAAGAGCATCTTCATCCAAAATTATGCCCATCATAATTGATTCCATAATTGCCTATAATCCACACATTATCCATGATAATGTCCAGTATTCATTAGCAATTTTGTAAAGAGGTCTGGTACGGTATCACAAAATTTAAAGAAAAGAAATTCTTATTGAATTATATCAGCCTCATTAGCTCTCACTCTAATCACTTCTTGTCATGTTTTAATACTTGAAAAAGTAGCAGGAATCCAGGATGGTCCTGTTTTAGCCACGTCTGTCCTAGTTCGGTGCCTGCTTTGGGCTGCTGGAGTGCATAGCTTTATCTTTGATCCAGGCCCTTTCTTCTTGGCTCTTTCCTTCAAAACTGTCCCCATAATGCTCTGACCTTTACTTATCACCAAAATCATCACTTGTTTATCATGACTGCTTCACTAGCCCCCTTACTCGGGATTGAACCTGTGGTCTTTGCACTGAGCTGTGTGCTCAGCTCTTTAATTTTTAAGGTTTTTAGACGTGTACGTGTTTATTAGAGGAAGAGACGAATGAGCGCAGAATAATGAAAGACATGAAAGGTTGTCTTCACGAAGAGCAACTCTTTGCTTTTAAATGATTAGTTTTATCAGTGTTGCTCAGTACGTGGCATTCATTGGTCACAGTGTGCTTTTGAAAAGCAATTTGGTAGTGGTAGTTTGTTTATTATTTTTTGTGGTACTGGGGATCGAAGTCAGGACCTTGTGCTTGCCAGGCAGGTGCAGCGCCCCTGAGCCACATCTCTGCCTGTGGAAAGCAAGTTGGAACATGCAGGTGGAACTTTAAACATTTTCTGTTCATCTTTGCCCCAGTAATTTCATGTAAACATCAGTTTCAAGGAAATGCCCTCAGATATTAGCAGAGCTTTCTTATGCTTGAAGATGATTGCTGAACCATTATTCATAACTGAAAATAATCCATGTATTTAGATTGGTTAAAATGATCATTAAAGTGGTTTTTTTTTTTAATGCTGTGATAAAAATAACACCACCAAGAATGATTTTAGTTATACAGAAAAACAGCAGAATGTTCATTGTTAGTAAGTAGGGTGGTAGCATTACAGAATTATTATGAGTAGTTTATT
Organism: Petromus typicus; assembly: GCA_004026965.1. Taxonomy (NCBI): domain Eukaryota; kingdom Metazoa; phylum Chordata; class Mammalia; order Rodentia; family Petromuridae; genus Petromus; species Petromus typicus. The sequence continues at coordinate 5,467 of PVIR01021058.1, read as the reverse complement.
TTTAGTTATTTTAGTTTATTTTTATTTATTTTTATTTTTTCATTCACTTTTAAAATGCATAGCTTTCCATGAGGAGATAAATACTTTAAATACGGAAATTAATACTGATGGAAAAGCTTTTGCCTTATAGAACAAACAGGTATTAAATCATTTGATTGGTTCAGTTCACTAGTAAAATTCTTTCTCTAACATTCCATGACCTTCATTGTTAACAGTGTTTCTGTTTTTGTTTTAGGACTTTGTAATATATTTCATTAGGATCAAAACACTAATTTCTATCTCTTTAAATTTTAGGGATCCTGAAGGCCTTCGAGTATTTTACTATTTGGTACAAGATTTGAAATGTCTAGTTTTCAGTCTCATTGGATTACACTTCAAGATTAAACCGATTTAAATTGTGTGTTTGTGAAGCTCTTTGTATATTTGAGGGGTGGGGAAGGGAGGGTTTGTCATTTATAATATTTGGATTTTTATGAATGTGAAAACAAACTTTTTGTATGTGAACCAAACGTATGAAAATACGTAAACAGGATTAATGATTTTCCTCCCTTGGATCGAAGTTGCTGAGACTATCCACATAAACATTAAATTCTGTAAATAAAAACCACTTTTGTTGAAAGTTTGCTACAATAAAACATCAAAGCCTGAGTGGAAAGTTCTGTGCTTTTGGTTTTTCTTTCCGGGGACTGTGTCTATGGTTCACTTAAAATGTAGTGAGAGATTGTTATAGTAGGTGTATCCTCCAGCAGCGATTCTTTTTTTTTTTTTTTAGGTTTTTTGAGACAGGGTCTCGCTTTGTGGTTCAGGCTGGCCCAGAGCTCAGCCTCAAACTCACATCACAATCCTCCTGCCTCTGCCTCCAAGTGCTGGGATTACAGGCGTGAGCCACCACGCCCGGCACTGTGGTATGTGGTACTAGTTGCTGCTGGGCGTGAGTCTCCACACCCAGTATTGTTATGTGGTTACCGGGGAATCGAACCCGGGCCCTTGCGCTTGCAAGACAGGTGCCGGAACCACTGAGCTAACTCCCCGGCCCCCAGCAGCGATTCTTACACACGGAAATACATAACCACATTTCTGCTCATTAAAGGCAATTGCTGGTCTCCCTTTATTTCTCCCTTACCTGATAGGATTTACTTTATGGGTGTTTACTGAAGTCCTTTACAGAAGGATCTGGATTTTTCCCATTAATCACAAACCCTTGTGAGACAACTGACATTTAAATATTTTTGGTGTAAGCAGTAATTGTCTATAGTGTTGAGTATAGGCAGTACTTCGGGATATCTTGGATCATGCCTGTATTCCTTCTTTGTGTGAATTGAACAACTTCAGTGTAAAGTGATTTATGTATTTATTTGTTTATGGTGTTTTTGAGAAGGGTCTCACTATATTTCAGGCTGGCCTTGAACTCACTATGTAGCCCACGCTGGCCTTGAACTCAGTGATCCTTCTGTGTCAGCCTTCAAGGGCTGGGATTACAGCTGGTGCGACCACACCTGACCCGAAGGCTCAGCAGGACTCCTACAAATACACTACTTGTGTACTGTGCATTTTTTTTTTTTTTTTTTCAAAAATGGAAATATTCTCTCGACTCCTGTGGCTATAACCTGTGGCTATTGATTACTTGAGATGTACCTAGTTTATCTGAATTTTTAGTATATTTTAAAACTTTTCTTACATTTTATGAAAAATTTCAAAGACAGTGTTTGGAATTACTGTGAAGAATAGTCACATGTCTGTTGTAGTAAGCCTATTATGTTTTTTGTTGATTTTTTTTCTACTTAATTGGTGCTGATGAACTAATTTTGGTTCTGCTGTTTAATTTTGGTGAAATTTAGGTAGCCACGCTGTCTGGTGGCTACCCACTGGGCAGTGTAGTTCTAGAATGTGGGTGTCTAACCTCTTGCCACATTGAGTGAAGAGGATTTGTCTTCAAACACGTACAAAAATACATAGAATAATGTACATAAGTAATAAAATGAGTTTTTATTATAACATTTAAAAAATATTAACAAGTGGAATTATAACCTGGCTTTTTTGAATATAATGCTTTGAAGTCAGTGCAGTGGAAGTTACAACTCTTGTTCTTCAGGCGCTCATCAGAGTTTTTTTTTTTTTTAGGTTTTTTTGAGACAGGGTCTCGCTCTGTAGTTCAGGCTGGCCCTGAGCTCAGCCTCCAACTCACATCACAGCAATCCTCCTGCCTCTGCCTCCCGAGTGCTGGGATGACAGGCATGAGCCACCACGCCCGGCACTGTGGTGTGTGGTACTGGTTGCTGCTGGGCGTGAGTCTCCACACCCAGTATTGTTATGTGGTTACCGGGATCGAACTGGGCCCTTGTGCTTGCAAGACAGGCACTGGAACCACTGAGCTCACTCCCTGGCCCAATACCTGAAAGTTTTGAGGCAGTGTCTTCCTGTATCGTCAAACTGCCCAGGTTGGGCTCAAACTTGTGATCTTCCGGCCTCAACTTCCCAGGGTAGTGGGTTTACAGGCCTGTGTAGTCATATCCTGCAAACAGTTGTTTTTGTATAGTGAGTGATTTATGTACATTTTGTCGGTTGGTTTGCTTTGTCCTTACTGTCTTTAGATTATTATTAAACACAATGTAGTCTGAAGTGGTACTTTTTTTGGTACTGGACATCGAACTCATGACCTTGCACGTGTGAAGTGAGTATTAGAACCACCGAGTTAAATCCCCAGTGGAGGTGGTAATGCTGTTGCTGTGGAAATCTATATTTACCACACATCTTTGCCGATGCGCATACACCGGAGCATCAGAAAGTTCAGCACAGATGAGGATGTGTCTTTCAGATGTGGTGTCACTGTGATTTTTTTCTGACATCTACCCCGAGACACTAACTCTGCTTGACCTAAGCCACAGGGAGAACACAAGGACCACTGGTGAGAGTCACTCAGATCAGCTAAACTCTTGTGTGTACAGACTCTGCCAAAGAAGTACGCACATGTCAGGAAAAGAAAAACATGCATAAACATTTTAGTACTAAACTTAACAAGACATCATGAGATCAATGGAAGTTCCCTCTGTCCTCAACAATTACAAGAGGTGGTCAAAGTGGCGGCCATGAGCTTCCCGACATTTATCGGGGTGGCAAGGTGCTGCGTGGGTAACCTGGGCCAGTGAGTGCTGCACGTGCTTTTTCAGTCTCTTCTCTCAGGGTGCTGTAAAGCATTACCAGTTTTCACTATTTGAACCTAAAATTTAGTGTCTTTCAGTGGTGTAGAAGTAAAGGAAAAATAAGGAAGTGGAAACCTGGGTCGAAGGGGTTCCTCCTCCCAGGGAGATGATTTGCCCCCAAAGCCCCCTTCAGCTAATGGCTATTCCTGGGATCCTCATGTTAGCTTGGGACAGGAAGTCAGTGCGCTGCTGTGAAAAGATAAAGCCACCAAGAGGTAAAGTGTGACCGGAAGCTGAGGGTGTGGCCAGCAGTTGTGGGCAAAGTTTCTAGCTAACCACTTCGGTAGAAAGGAGGGACTACAGTTCGTGGCTTCTTAAGGCTGTAGAAAATAAACAAAAGCTTTGCATATTCATGTGCATGTGTATGCATTTTGCACAACAGTGAATTTGGAAAACAAAGTTCAAGAACATTCAAAATACTCTTCGGATTTCTCATTTTCTGTTTTTTTAACTGGCTGTGATGAAGTTTAGCATTTTTGAGTTTTAGTTTCCAGTACGCTTTATCTGAGTCAAGATAGGAGTTTCAATCAATCCCATCTAATACTATCTTCTGACTTAAAAAAAGAAGTTTGCCTTTTCTGGGTTGCAGAGATGAGTAATTAAGAGAAAACAGAGTTTAGAGGCGGCAGCTACCCAATTTGCCATTCCAATTAGTATCAAAAACTATGAAAACTCTAGATTTTGTAATCAGTTTCTCTCTCTTGCTCTCTCTCTCTCTTCAGTTTTTTTTTTTTTTTTTTTTTTATTTAAGGTTTTTTGAGACAGGGTCTTGCTTTGTGGTTCAGGCTGGCCCTGAGCTCAGCCTCCAACTCACATCACAGCAATCCTCCTGCCTCTGCCTCCCGAGTGCTGGGATTACAGGCGTGAGCCACCACGGCCGGCACTGTGGTATGTGGTACTGGTTGCTGCTGGGCGTGAGTCTCCACACCCAGTATTGTTATGTGGTTACCGGGGATCGAACCCAGGCCCTTGCGCTTGCAAGACAGGCACCGGAATCACTGAGTTATATCCCCGGCCCTCTCTGTAGTTTTTTGAGACAGGCTTTTTTCTTTTAGTTTTTTGAGACAGGGTCTCGCTTTGTAGTTCAGGCTGGTCTTGAACTGAGCCTTGAGCTCAGCAATCCTCCTGCCTCTGCTTCTGGAGTGCTGGGATCACAGAGGTGAGCCTCCACGCCTGGCACTGTGGTATGTGGTACTGAGTGCTGCTGGATGTGAATCACCACATCTGGCCTTGTTGTATGTGGTTACTGAGGATTGAAACAGGGACCTTGTGCTTGTGAGCAGGTGTTGGCACCACTGAGCTAAATCCCGAGCTAATTTCTCTTAACTTTATTCTTTTAGTTCATCAAGTAGATACCTGCTGGGCATGATGCATTTACAATAAAGAACAAGGCAGATGTGGTACTCACCCTCCTGGGCTTTGTATTATGGTAGAGGTGACAACATGTAAAATCTATTTTTTTAAAGCATGCTCTGCACTTGTTTAGCCTCTACCCTGAGGTGACTCATCCTCTCATCAGCTAGAAGACTGTGAACCAAAACAGAAAAAAGCCTCCACACCACCACTGTCAGCATGGGGCAAGAGAGAGGAACACCCCCAGATTTGAGGCCGGGCAGTGCTTTTTTCTACAGCTGTCGTAGTCTCTTGCCATGCTTTCCTGCTCCTGATGTGTTATGTTAACATGTCATCCCAACCTTCTCCACATGTTGGAATAGAAAAGCCCGCTGGGCGTGTCTTAGTTCAACTTCTGTTGCTGTAGCAGAACACCTGACACTGGTTATTTTTAAAGGTTTCTTCTAGCTCATGATTCTGAAAGCTGGAAAGTTCAAGATCAGACAGTCACAGCTCACATTTCGTGAAAGCCTTGTGCTGCTTTATCAGGTGGCAGAAAGAGGAAGGACAACTGGTTATGGGTGGGAGTGACAGAAGGTGACGGGTGGGCTGTCCTGTCAGGTGCTGAATTCCCACAGGATAAAAGCATTCATCCCCATCCTGGGCCTCTGTCCCCTGTGACTGAAACTCCCCCCATTTGGACCCATACCCAGCATGGCTAACTGTGGTGTCCACGCCTCAATACATATTTTGATGGGACAAACCATATCCAAGGCATAGCCACTGTGTCAGGATTTCTGGATTCCAGTCCTACAGCTTCTACTTTATAGGAATATAGGGAAGAAAATAAAATGAAAGCAAAAAGAAGAAAAAAATGAAAGTGTAGTGAACCTTGCCTGTAATCCTATCTGTAGTGCTAATTGCCTTCAATTCCT
>PVIR01021057.1:0-29874 GCA_004026965.1 Petromus typicus | reverse complement strand
AAAATTAAGCTGCCATAAAGTAATAAAACAATCTTTCATGCTATTTGGTCATTGCAGTGAAATCATAGGGCAAGAAAATTGAAGTAGTAGTCTAGACATAGCTTTTATTGCCAAGGACAATGTTCATAATCCAAGATTCTTATGTTGTCATGGTCAAAACATAGAGTAGTCCATGGAGAAAATTATTTTTGTAAGACTGCATGGCTCTGACAGTTCTGACAAGGCATAGAAAGGAGGGCATTTTCGGCTTGCCTTTCCTGTGTGTTCAATAGGCACTTGATTGATGGATTTGTTAGTTGGTGGAAATTTTATACAATGGCTATGCTTTTAAAATGCTGTGTCACTGATCTGGTCATTTTTGGAGGCTAAGTTGTGTCTCCACTTAAAGCAAGACATGGACTATGTCTTCTTTGCTACAACAAAGTGCAAAGCATTCTTTTTCCCTAGAAGTGCTGTATTACAATACTATGCTATTTGCATTTGTGCTGTGTTCCTGTAGGGTGCTAGCATACAAAAGATATTTTAAAACCATAGTGAGGAATTTATGATGTGAGAGACCCATAAATAATAATACTATGAATTCTGATCCTGAGATATTATCGAGTTGCCTTAATTATACTGGACTTGCATACTATTAACACCTTCATACGTTTATTTATGCATTTTCTCCAAGTCATTCTGTCCAGTGGCAGAGCCCAAGAGTCATCTCATGTTAGCAAACCCCTGAGCACCAGTATTTTTAAAGTAATAACCACTTGCCCTAATTTACTGAAAATGACTAGGGGGTTATTGCACAAAATGCACTTTGTGTTATTTGCACAAAATGAAGGTAAAATATATTAAGATTTGATGTATTCAACGTATACATAAATCCCAAATTTAAGTGCTAGAATAAGTCTGAATTAGGAATTTTGTCTGTGTGCTATGTATTTGTTGACTAAGAGTTAGTTCTGTAGTAATTGGTGTTGTTTGCAAAGACATTTGTCTTTGAATAAAATACAGGAAAGGACTTAAGTATCAGGAGGCTTATCAGTCCTAGATTTACTCTATCTGTAGAATCTAATACAGAATTAATTTACGTAAGTGAAATATAACAGGAACCACACTGCTTTCTTGATATATTGCAAAGTGAAGTTGGAGGAAGTCACTAAAGAAGAGGATGTGCCTTTAAAATCTACTTATCAGTAAAGACATTGGTTTTAGTTTTTGCTTACATTTTCGTCCTTATCACACACACTTCCTGCTTTTTTCTCAGAAGACTAATGTCAAACACCAGATGTTAAAGAATCACATAAAAGGAAATTGAATGGATTAGTCTTTATCTTGTACTGAGTAGTTAGAAAAAGTTAGAACCAGAATTTCTAGGCTATCAAAAACTATTATACTAAGCTACCCCTAACAGTGGACATTTTATACTTTACAAAGTATTTAATGTGTGCAAAGTTCTGTGCAACACATGTAAAAAACATTTCATATTTCTTTTAGCATCCATATGAGGAATGTTTTTCTTACTATTATTATTCTCATTTTAGAGGAAAGCTTATTACAGCTAAGAAGGACTAAGCAACTGATGAATGTTCACATGTATGAACAGACAGGAAGGAATATTTTAAAATGACCATTATTTGTAATATTAATTGTAAAGTATTTTTCAAAATACAATTGGCTTGTAGCTGTTTCAGACATGGTGAACAAAGTAGAATACACTTCTTTACTGGTTTGGCCCAAGTCTTCTAGGCTGCAGAGTCAGCCGTCTGTGAAACAAGTGGAACTCGGGCCCCCAACTTCGTCCTTTTCAGGGTGGCCCTGTGGAAAGCAGCTTCTCAGCCTGAAGCTGGTGACTTTCTCTACGGTTTCCTTGCTGTTCGTGGATTCTGGGAACTTTGCCTCGATGAGGCCCTATGGCCTTAGGAAATTGATCCCTGAGTTGTTGACCCTGACTTTTACCAGGGCTGTGAAAATGTTGTTTTTAGTATATCAAGATGTCAGTATAAAAAAATTACACTAGTGGAGAGAAAGAAAAACAGTCCACACCCATGTGACGCTCATTTCCTAGGCTGAGTCATCAGTTCACCCTGTACAGCACAAGTAAGCCTTCACAGTACTTGGCTCAGTCAGTGTTTTCATTTTTATGTTGCCTTGTTTCTAGGATCAGTACATATATCTTTGGTTGTTTGGAGAAGGAGAAAATGAAGGTCACTTATGAAGCATAGATTTATTTGAGAAACTATATTAAGTACCAGCCTATGTTAGTCACTCGACATGCAATCGAGGAAAAGAAAATAGGATCTCTGCTCTCAGACAGCTTCAGGCCAGTGAACTGAAACTACCCTTCGACGTACTTAAAATAGTCCTCTCTTCCTTCTGCCACCGAGTGCTCTCAACCTCTGGATTGAACTTCATGTCAGCACGGGTTTCCTCTGCACCTTGTGTGTTGCTCTAGAGGTAAAGGATGGGTGGTTCATATTCCTTAAAGATGTTTCACAGAGGGTTGAGGCTTAGAGGATCCAGTCATAGTTTTTCTCCTGTTAGGCTTTGTGGGCCTCACACAAAGAAAATAGTGACCAATCAGTCCTGTGAAGTCCAGTACTCAGAATTACTAAGATGTCTAATGCACAAGAAGATGACCTTTAATGTCTAGCCATCAGACTTTGACACTTATTTTCTCCATAGGTCATATATGGCATGCATTAAACATGGTAATTTTACACGTAGGGTCACAGAAAATTAGAAATATAAGTGACTTTAGATATCATCTGGTTATTCACTCAGCATATATTTGTTCACCATCCAATATACTTTGTTTCTGTTCTTTTTCATCGTTAAGCCATAGATGAAACAGTTAACAGGTGGGGCCAGGGAGTTAGCTCAGTGGTTCTGGCGCCTGTCTTGCAAGTGCAAGGACCTGGGTTCGATCCCCGGTCACCAAATACACTACTGGGCGTGGAGACTCACGCTCAGCAGCAACCAATACCACATACCACAGTGCCGGGCGTGGTGGCTCATGCCTGTAATCCCAGCACTCGGGAGGCAGAGGCAGGAGGATTGCTGTGAGGTGAGTTTAAGGCTGAGCTCAGGGCCAGCCTGAACTACAAAGTGAAACCCTGTCTCAAAAAACCTAAAAAAAAAAGAAAGAAACAGTTAACAGTTGATGATATTTGTTCTCTTCTAGGCAGTGGCAGAACTTGGACTCTACCTCTACTGTTTTCAAATTTGATGCCAAACATTGATGATGGGAATGGTACTCCTTTGGCATTCTTGAATTTCTAGGCACAGGAACTCTCATTCCTAATCATTATCTTCTCTTCTTGTAAGTCGCTGTCAAAAAATAGTAGGTGAACACTACTGATATTTGATCACTGTTGGCCCATTTTTTATCTTACAAAAAGCAATATCATCTGGTTCAGTCTAAACTGTGTCCTGTAGACATGAGCAAACACTCTGAGATCGGAGTGATATTTTTCCATCTCTCTTCATGTTTGTATGTGCACACATGCTTGCCAGTACACACACAGCCCCAGTTGTTTCTCTTGAACATGTAGTTACTAAGAAGATTTCTGAGGCCTAAACTCATGCTTTGCATGAGTAATATCAGGGCTGAGTGTTCTCTTTTCTTCCCTCTGAACTCACTTTAGACTGCCCTCCTGAAAACTGTTTTACACACAACACATCATGCGTTTTCCTCTCCTTTCTCCTTCCTCAAGAGACTCAGGAGGAGAGAACTTTGGTTGTTTATTTCCTACCTCTTTTATTGCTGGACTTTAGTGTGCAGCTAGCCATGCTCCTTCACCTGGAGCTAAGTTGTTGCTTGGTGATTTCTCTCAGAGAAATAATAGTGTTTTTCCTGTCTGTGACTGCAGATTACATACACACAAAAGAATATTTTCTATGAGACATGAGTTGTGAGGTTATATTTGCATAGCTTTTATACCTACAAGCTGAGTTCTAAGACTTGTAAATGTTCTGAGGCAGAAATAACAGTTAATACACTTAAAAATGGTACTTATTTACCCTTCAAATCTCATATCTAATTATTAGTTATTCCAGCTTCTTATTTTCACTAGAAACTTCAGAATAAGAAAATACTAGCAAAGGTTAGTTTTCTAATATGGAATGTAAGATAACATTCAAACACTTGTGGAATATAATTATACTTTTGTTGTAACTTTCATATTAATTATTACCTATGGGACAAAACATTAAATCAAATACAATATAAATCTGGCAGATAATCTTTGCTGGTACAAATGTTTTCCAGATTTTTACTTTTTCTGCGGTATATATAATTATATGTCACATAGAAAATAAAAAGAATAAGTAGCCAAAGGAAATATTTTTAATTTGCTGAAATGACATTCTGATCTCTAACCACAGGCTGGCTTAACTAGTCCATTGCTGGTTCTTTCCTAGGACAGACATTTATAGAGTTCCTATCATGTGTCATCACTGTGATTAGGGCTATAGGAAGTCAGAAAGTTCGTGGGAAGCACGTTCTGGGTCCCATGAGGCTCCTTCACAACATCTCAAGTCCATCAGATCGATTGGCAAGAACCCAGAAGAGAAGTCAGGTCTCGGCTCTGCCTCCAGCTTCCTTAGCACATAACTGCACCTCAGTCAGCAGGTGTCCAGCATGTAGCCAGGCGGAGATCAGAAGGCATGAGACAAGCAACTCTTCACACGTCCCTGACAAATTGCTCATTTCTATTCTAGGCGACCAGTGAAGTTTCAGGCTTCAGTGCTCTCTGAAATAAGCGAAGAGTAGGCAATAAATATGAATACACATCTATTCACCGTATGGTATTTTGCATCTGAATCTATTATACATTCAGTCTTCATATTGTAGGGCAGGAAAGCCTTAGAGATTCACACAAGGCCCTTCATATTTAATTGCTACCTGAAATATTAAATAAATTTAAGTTAATAAAATTAGAAGGCTATTTGGGAGATCATCTGCATCGTACAGCCTCATCACCTAAATACCTTATAAAAACAGAAGCTAGTTTTATCTTTTTTGGCTCTTTGAGTGAATCAAAGGGTCAAAAATAAGGAATTGGGATAGAAAAAGAAGTGGCTTGACCCAGACTAGGACAGCTTTTGGTGGACACATCACAGGAAAGATAAAAGAGAGAGCACCTCCAGCTCATCCTTGATTCCATTAAGGACTGATATAGGACACTTAATAATTTTCACAGCTCTTCACTACAATTCCACAACATGCAATTGCAGCTCTTATTGATACTAATGGAGATGCTATCTATTTTTTGGTCATCAACAGGTGAAATGTGAATGGTGTAAGATATCCAGAAATAGTTAACTGAGATTTTTTAAAGTCATAAAAAGTAAACACCTAGAAGTCTCCCATAATAACCAGGGAAACCTAGAATGCATAGATATAAAGAGTAAACACATAAGGTAAAGTTACTCTGGCGAGCGTTCTGTTTTCAGTCACAGCCTGAGGGATAGGTATGAAAATCTGGTCTATTCTTGGTACTTCTCAGGGATTCCTGCATTGGGCTTCAATTTTGTGTTACAGGCTCCTCCACTTGCGCTAAACTAAAAAATGTGACATAAAATTGTATGTTCTTTTGAGGTATTTTTGACTACTTCTTTGGGATCACTGAGAAATTTCCGTGCTGAAGCATTTAGTATGTCTAGTTTCTTTAAGGTAGCTGTGCTTGGGCTGCTAAGTTGGGGTTCTTGGTAAAGAGGCAAAAGGGAGATCAGACTAAATGTATCATTCTCTTTTTGTATTAAAGAAAGATGTAAGTAGAGTGGAAGTCTCCTCTGGAGAAATTATTTTTCCTAGTCATCATTTCTAAAGGAATAAAACTATTTAGTGAAATTTTAAGAAAAGAAATAATCTAATGGCTTTTCATTTATCATCTCCACCACACAAGCCAGCTTGAATTTCCCCTTTGTTATGACGTGTTAGAACTTCATTAATAGGGAAGTCTTACGAATAAGTTGTTTCTCAGGAAGATTGCACTGGGCTAAATAAGGAGATATGGAAAAACACCAGACAGCTCGACTTCTGCTGACTTTTCCTTAAGAGTGAGAAACATTTTAAATTAGACTATGTTGGTACTGATGAATTGTGCACAAGGGGGAAAATAATTTGAAGGCTTTGTTCCATTCTGAGAGCTAGATAAATTATTTTTCTTAAAAAGAAAGCACTGCGTCATGTCATATTCTGGTACAAACTCTCAATCCTGAATGCGATGATGATGTGTATTCATAATGTACCAATAAAGATTTGAATTAAAAAAAAAAAAAAGGCCCTGGGACCTGAAAGTAAAGAAGCAACTCCTCCTACATACTCTCAGAAAAAGTAAAACTCAGGCAACAGTTTTGGAACACTATTTAAAGATGTTTAATAAATGGGCAGTACGTTGACTTGCTACCCTGGCAGTCATGCCGAGGAGAGTCCACCCCTAGATCATCTTGTGTAAACCATGGTAAATCTAGGAGAGTATTCACTGCAAAAGAAAAGTGTTACAAAAAGAATACAAATATGCAACAAGAAGGGAATTTCTAAATTAAGCCTATGTTCATTAAAGGAGACAGCCTGAGCCATTACAAAGTATTTTTAGTGTCATTTTATGTATCTTGTTGTGGAGAGAACTTCTGAATGGCTTAATAGGGAAACAAGCCAGGTATGGACCAGGAAGAATTCTCTTTCAGGACTCCATAAAACCGAAAAATATCTACACATAGAGGCTTATATAGATATATTTATATAAACAATGTCAATTTATATATTAAATAAGCAGATGCATACACTGTCCTCAGCCGGATTTCAAAAGTTAATATCTAAACATTATTATATGGTAGGAGCAATCTTAGAAGTGGATTAGAGGTTACTTTTCTTTCTACTTGATAGTTTTCTGTAGAATCTTGATTTCACTCACCAAAGATATGCAATACTTCTATTTTAAATATATCAGTTAGAATGTCCTTAAGTAAGTCATTATTTTTTTATGTTGTGTACTTAAAACCCCATATTTACTATTTTACAAAATAATTGAGGATAATTGTTCAGTTTTCCAGACCATGGAGCATGATAAATTCTAGTATATATTGTATTTTCAGAAAGTCAACTCAAGTTTTCAACGGAAAATTCACATTACAGACACAATTCCACTCCTACGGCTGCCATCTCCTTGTTGAGATTATGTCATTGAGCTACAGAAGATACATGAGCTTGGGAGGGGATCGTTAGAAACATCAAACCTACCTCCTCTTCTCTGCAGGCAAATAGGAAATCAGTTCCTGGAATCATTCTCCTGGTCCATGGCAAAGCAACATGAGACAAAACAAAGGCCCCTCTGAACATAGCTTCCTACTTCATAGGTCCAGTTTGGATTCAGATTGGAGAGAAAACAGTTGTGTGTTTGCTTCGGACCCTGCAATTTAACTCAGCCTTATCTATTTTGGAAGCACTTCCAATAGGGACCAACAGGATGACTGTCTTCTGCTCTTTGGAATCTTTACAGAACTGCGACTTCCTGTGAGTCCTTCTGTGTGTGTGGATCAGGGAGCGCCATTCCAGCTGAGAGCCTCCGGCCACCTCCTAAACACAGTCAAGCCACACGTGTGGAAACCGTGGGACTGGCAACGGGAACAGCTGTAAGCGACTCAGACTGAGTTGTTCTATGCCGCATGCATTTTAGGAGACAGCTACCAAGAAAAAAGAACACCGCAGATCTGGTGGTGGTGGTGGTGGTGGTAGAAGTGGTGTGACATGTTTGAATTATGAGTTTCTGTTGTACAAAGTTTCAGGTATCATTTGTTAATCTCTAGTCTCTTCTACACTAATGAAAATTTCTACTGCCCCTGAATAAACATTTGGACAAATTGGACTGTTCTCTAGTAAGTTATATTAATATATATTGAATGTCAGATCTTGACAATGTGAAACTATAAAATGTTAACTTCTGCTTTCTACACAAAAGGCATCACCTTAATTATGCGTATGGCTGGATGCATTTTTTTGAACTATTAAATATTTTATAACTTCCAGAATCTAAGAAGTAATATTCCAGGTATCAAGCTGTTCAAGATAACTCCAGGGAAAGGATTTTAGTGTGGAGATAAATTAGACGAGGAAATTTACAGATTTTCATTATCTTATCTAAAATGTAAATGAGTCTGCTTTATCCTGTTTCATAGTTATTAGGTACTGTGTTAGCAGTTAATAGCATTTATTGAAAAATCATGTGCATTTTATGCATACCTAGACTTCAAAAGCTAAAATAATAATGTGCTTTTATTGATCAAATTTAGATATATAATATAGACCAGTATAGTAAAGGAAAAAAACAGTTGTACATTCTAGTATAATTTATGGTGACAGTATATTTATTTCATCACAAACAAGCTAGTGTTGCTTGTCCTTTGCAGATTAAACTGCTTTTTAAGTATTTCATTCTGGAAATCAACGTTTAATTATCAGTATGAGAGGTTTGGTGTAACCTGGAATGTGGTGGGAAATTCACTTTGGCATAGTTTTGTGGACTATTTATTCTTAAAATTAATGTCTTTCACAGAGAGGAAAAGACAGAGCAAAGATAGATAGGAAAGAAGAGGAAAATCAATGTTTCATTGCTCTCAAACTGTAATTTATATCAGTTTTCTGGGGAAAGTATCATGAATCTGAAGTCATGCCATTGTGTGACTAATTTAGTTTTTAAAGTCTTTATACTTTAAGTACTTTTATTTTTGTCTTTAAAAATGTCTTTGGGTTAAATATAGAGTGGAGAAAACGTACTCAGCTGCTCTCCTTTCTTTGTACCTGTCCGCCCCCTGGTGGTAATGCTAATTTGCAGTTGAAATTGCTTCAAGAATCTCACACAGAAGGCTGGGATCCAGGAAAAGATACCAAGGACTTATAAACCTGTTAGGGAATTTACAGGTTATATATTCAGCCTTAGCATGGGGTGCTGTGCTGTTTTATTTTTTAGGAATCAAACAACAGTCCTTGTTCCGCATGAGACAATCTTTAGGACTGAGGACCTGTCGGCGATTCTAAAAGCGTATGTGTTGGTGACTTCGTTAAGCCCCTTGCGTGCATTCATTCATTCAAGTGGCACAGTGTGGATCCCACCAAAGAAAAAGCGCTTCACTGTCAAGGTAAACGGTCCCTTCCAGCTGTTATTTCACCCCGAATACAATAAGGAAAGTGAGTCAAGCTGCGACTCTCAGCCTTTATGGTTATCAAATTCCTTTGAACAGAGACTGCATCTTTTTCTAGAGGCAAGCGGAGACCTTTATTAAGTAGGTGCAGGTTCAAAAACGAACTGGAAATAGCTCAGTTCACTAGGGGTCGTGAAGGCTACATCTTTATTTTTTTCTCATCATTTTCGTTCAGTTCTGTGACCCACACGCAGCTTGTTCTTGACTATCCTCTTGACTTTCCTCTTTCAAGAAACATACAGTCAGTGCCACAAAAGAAAATATAATTTGTCACTATGTTTCTTTTGCTTCATCCTTAGAAAAGAGAATACGCACTTCGTTATGTTGGTGCACGTGGAATATTTGCTGAGTGGAAACTACAGCTCTCAAGTGAGCCTGACACGACAAGCTAAGGGTCAGACAAGACTTTTAGGGAAGGGCTTACCAGTAACCTCCCTTGAACGCTTGGCTAGAAAAGGTGTGTCAGGTTAGCTAAGTTTAAAATCAGGTCTTATGAAGATATATTTAGTAAAGAATATTTGATTTTAAAAGAAAAATTGCTCCGCATAGAGAGGAGGATATAGGAAGACAATGAACAAATACACAAATGGCTCACAGTTCTGAGATCCTGAAGTGACTGAATTTAATTTCTTTTCCAGAAGGTACCTTGTATGAATTACATTTTTAATTTCTGTGAAGTGTTACAATGATAAACCTGTGAAGGGGCCATTTCAGTGTTGTCAACAAATGACCCATCAGCATGATAAATGACGTAGTCTAACTGTAAATAGACTAATAAAATAGACAATGAACATGTTAGGGAAGCCACCGATGACTTATGCTTTTAAATTGCTTTCCTTATCTTAA
This sequence comes from Petromus typicus, assembly GCA_004026965.1. Lineage (NCBI taxonomy): Eukaryota > Metazoa > Chordata > Mammalia > Rodentia > Petromuridae > Petromus > Petromus typicus. Next base: position 19,836 of record PVIR01021057.1, on the reverse strand, counting down.
AATACATCATCCTGTCTTAATTACATCAATATCTATGGTTTCAAATAGTCTTGAAAAAAATGGGATCTGATTTGTTTTCTTTCATGTTATCTGTTTTAACTCCTTGTAACAGATATTTATGTTTTCCCATGAAGCATTCATTATTTTCCTTGTTTTTAGGTGAAGTTTTATGGAATTAGTTATAGTTGGCCATTGTTTACCCATAAAAAATGATGACTCTGTAGGTTCAACCTCATAGTTGGAGCTTATTTACAGAGATGAGACCCGATATTCTCAAATTACCTCAAAGTATTCATATATTCAACAAATCTTTGAGCATAGACTGAAATCCTCACTACTGCACAAGACTTCTTTGTCAATTCACTTAATCCATTTTATGTAATCCACTTACCATTTTATCTGCCATCGCACTTAATTTTTCTCAAAAAAAATACCACCATTATCATGTTTTATTCTATGTATTTTCGTTTATGTAAGATACACATTTTATTTTGTGTGCATTTGCAATTTATGTAAATTTTATTATACTAGAGATATTTCCTTTTTCTGACATCTTTATATGCAGCACTATATATATTTTATAATAATATTATATTATAATATTATATATTATTATATTATAATATTTTATATTGCTATTTGTTTTTGTTTTTTGCAGTACTGGGGATCAAACCCAGGAGTGCTCTACCACTGAGCTACATCTCCAGCCATTTTCATTTTTGTTTTGAGACAGTCTCTCACTAAGTTCTCCAAGCTGGCTGTTGTCCTCCTGCTTCAGCCTCCCACATAGCTAAGATCACAGCTGCGTACCACCACCCCTGACATTACATTGCTGTCTGCATCTCTTCTTGTTACCTTTTCACTGATTCACTGTATTCTTCATGTGTTTTCTGTTATCATTTACCTACCCATGTCTTTAGGAAGAACACACTTGGTTCCCATTCCTGGTCAAATCAAACAATGCTTTCAGTGTAAAAACTATAGCGTGTGACTTTTTAAGAAGCTAACTGAGATTTTTATTTTTTTTTTTTTTGGAGAGTGTAAAGCCCACAATGCAATCATAGGCCCATATGATAGTTGAAAAATGCAGTTTGCCTCCTAGGATTCTCCCTCAGTCCTCCTCTTGTGTATTGGGAATTTAGTTGCAGAAATTTTTTTCTTACTTTTAGATCATAAGGATATGCTTCTCCACTATCTTCTATTACCTTGATAATTTTCCTGAACATATGTTTAATTCAAAAAGCGTTCATCTTTAATCTATTTTCTTCTTTCAAACAGTTCTCTCAACACCATGGAAAGCATATTATTTCCTATGCTTCCAATTCCCTTGATATCTTAGATTCACATATACATGGAGCTGCCTCTGACCTCCCCAATCTGCTAGTTGCTTCTATTATTTATATTTCCTTGACAGTATAAGCATGCCTCAATACCTGGCAGGAGAGACTCTTTGTTTCCACTTTTTATTTTTGAGATTAGATAACTTGGCTGTGAATATTTATTTCCTTCCTTATAAGAAGGCCCAGGATCTGCCATCTCTGAGCCAGACCACCAGGAAATCTGGCAGGGGCAATTCTGTCTCCTCAAGACCTGAGGGTCAGGAGCACAGACAAGAGCAAGTGAAGATATATGTCCCTGCTCAAGAAGAGCAAGCAAACTGTTGGGATGTACTTCTTCCATCTCCTCCGTTTACTTAGTGTTATCTTCATCTCCGGATGTTCCCCAAAGCTTCCTGAGCTCAAAGGTGGGGCTTTGGAAGGTAACTGCATCATGCATGCGGCACATCGATGGGTTTGTACGGAGGTGCTGGGAGGTGAAGCCTGGTCGTCAAAGGGGGTCACAGGGGGTGAGCAATGTCAGGCCCATCCCTTCCCAGCCTCTGTGCTGGGTGACTTCCCTGTCAGAATTTCATCCACTAGACTCTAGAATAAAAGCCCTGAGAAGAAGCAAGCTCATCCCTTTTTAATATCCAACTTTGAGAGCAACTAGGTTAAAGGAGCCAAGTCAAATGTGGCAGGAATCGCATCGACCTCATTAGCTTTTCGCCTGAGCAGCACACTTTGCCCTCAGAACACAGCACCATGAAACCTGGGCCTGGTCAGCATCCGTAGCAAAAAAGGAAAAGGCAGAGACACTCCTCGAGAGTGGAGATGAAGCTGAAAGAAAATTTGAGTACTGACCTCCATCCCGGAATCTCACAAAGCCTCCAGCAACTCCGCCACCAAGCCCCTCTCCGCAGCACCAGGGCAGGTGCTAAACAGCGTTCAGATTTTTATGAATCATCCCTTTGTTATCAGAGTCACACTTCAGTCTCCTTCTATCTGTGCTGATTCACTATCTTAACAGGAAACCAAAGCTCTTAGGTAGTCTCAGCAATTTTTGCATCTTTTTGTTTTGCATCTTTTCCTCTTTTTGTTTACTTCTGTGTTTCTCTCAAAGACCCAGAAATGCTCCTCTAGAAATGATGAGATTTCTGTGTCTGTTTGGATTCATGCATTTTCTCCATATACATACTAGGGAAGGGGAGTCTTTGTGATTTGGTTTTCTTTATATTTTCAGCCTTTGTTCACTCTTTTCTGATTCATACTTCTGTCATGTCTGCATGCGCAGCTGCAGTCCGGGAAGCTCGAGGTCCTAGTCCTTGTCATTTTGCCCCTGTCCTCAGGGTTTATCTTTTCAAGATCTTATCTGATTATTCTGGACAAACTTCTAGCTGTTGTCTGGGGGAAGTAGTGCTGCTTCCTGGGTTAATGAACAAAGACATGGTTTTCTCTTTGGGAAGTAAAGTTATACTCAATGATAAGGATAGAGTTTAGAAAACAAGGGGAAATTTATATGCCCTTTAAAGATTTCGCTTAAAACAAATTGATCATAGATTGCCTTTCTTTCTCCTTCACCCTCGTATTTTTAGGTGAGAAAAAAAATACCCTGAAACGTCTCAGTGATAATGTAAGGGACAAAACTAAAACTCAGCTTTAAAAACTCACCATTTTATATCAACATATCATTCAACTCCCTTCCTAAAGTCCAAAAAGTTAGAGTATGTGTGTGTGTGTGTGTGTGTGTGTGTGTGTGTGTGTGTGTGTGTGTGTGTTTCCTGAATTCAGAGGTGAAATGACTCAGCTAAATCAGCAGAGATTCATGCACTGCTCCTTGAGGCAAGTCCACTAAAAAGTTCTCATGGCCGCTAGAGGTGTGAGAGTAACAACAAATACAGTGATGGGCTCATTGATTTCCAGTGAGGTCTGTGGCAAGGATGCTGCCCAAGCTTTGGAAGGGGCTGAAATATATCAAGAAATACAAATATTCAATGTTGAGATTGTAACAAAAAAGTAAGGAAACAAATTTTATGTATATAGGGGGGTGATAGCGTGGGTAGGGCTATGGGAAAAAATGAGAATTAAGTTGTGTCTTATACTGGTACAAATCCTCATTATGGAGTGCAATCATGATGTGTATATTTAATGTACCAATAAAGATAAAAAAAAAGAAATACAAATATGAAAAGTAATGACACTCCTGTAAATTTTTAAAAAATAACCCTTAGAATGAAAATATTTTAAAATAAAAGCATTAGAAGTTTCTTGATGATGTTTACATCTGAAAGGGGAAAGATTAAAAAAACAGATAAAATTAGTAGTGATCCCAGTATTTACTTACTGTATCTTTTGATCTGAATTTAAAACAATCCATTTGTTGCTGTTAAGGCACATTACTTCCTTTGTAGATGAAATAAATTAAATTTTAAGCAATGTTTTATTTAAAGATATCTCCCACCCTAGTCTCTAATTTATTATAAAACATTCCAGTTATATCCAGGGTAGAATTCTTTAACAAACATTTCAGCTATTGTTCAGAGGTCCAACTCTGCCTTATATAAAGATCAGAGAGATTCAGGTGAAGACAAGTTGTGCATCTAGATTTGATTGTTACAGTAAAAAGTCCCGAGCTACCTCTTTATCCACCATCAATCACAAAATAAGAAGTCACTCTAAAGTGAGGAAACTCTGTGCATCTCCCACTGGGTCTGAAGAATCCGCACCAGTGACTACAACTTCCTGTCATGACGAAAATGCGTAGTTAAAGTGATGTGTGAATTTGGGCAGAAGGGCTTATCAAAAACCATGTTTTGTCCAGTTCAGGTACCAGGTGTGTCATGCCAGCCCTCAGGAGACTGAGGCAGGAGGATTGCTCCCATCCCATACTTAGAGACACTTTGTTGATTTTTAGTGCTTGATATCAGACATAAATTTATGTGAAGATGATTCTTTGCATACAACCATCTCTTGCTGAATGTCTAATGAATCAGATTGTTTTAATTGTGTGAAAAATTGCTTAAGTCTGTTTTATTTCTAACTACTCTAAGCCAGACACTCTACTTTGCCATCATATACATGTAATAAAGATTAGTGATGGATGAATGATAACTTGGTTTCCAGTAAATACAATGGATAGATATAACAATCAGGAATTTTATCCAGGCCCATGTGGATTGAAAGGGAACAATTCCAGATTTTTTTTTTTTTTTTTTTTTTTGAGACAAGGTCTTATTTTTTGTAGTTCAGGCTGGCCCTGAGCTCAGCTTTGAACTCACAGCAATCCTCCTGTCTCTGCCTCAAAAGTGCTGGGATTATAGGTGTGAGCCACCATGCCTGGGACAGTGGTTTCTGGCTCTGATTGTTGGTGGGCATGAATCTCCATGCCCAGCATTGTTGTATTTGGTTACCAGCCATCAAACCCGGGTCCTTGCAATTGCACCAGAACCACTGAGCTAATCTCCAGCCTTCATGTCAGAATTTTTGAGGACCATCCCTCATGCAGAACCAAATTAAAGGAAGCTCCTGCCCAGCCTGGCTTGAGCTCACCAGCTCACCTGTGGGGGACATGCTTACATCCTGGTGTCCGCAACTTTCTCTCGAGTAAGAAAATGTGCACGCAGGAGGATGCAGCAGAACTCGGCGGAGAGGGGGACATCATTATTTGTGATGTTGCATCTATTTTTGTCTCTTATTCAAGATGCTATAGTTGCAGGGATAAAGTCAGCCTTGTTTGTCGTCAGTATTTAGGCAATGCCTGCAATAATGCTAGATAAGGTAGCTCATATTCCCGAGGGAAACATGAGTAGCGTCTTTGAAGCACGATAAAGCCGCAGTATAGCTTTTCAGCTTTAAGAAGTGCTCTTCTCCAGATCTTTGCTTTGTTTCTAAACTTGCAGGCTGTAAAGATCTCTCCCTGAGCGCCCAGCCCTTTGGTAGGACTGGAGATGTATGTGCACCCTGGAGAGACTGTGAATCTAAGTCTGCCCCGTGAGTTTGTAAAAAGAATGGATGTATCACTCAAACTACTCTTGCTTGATTAAATTTAAAAATTGCATCGGGGGCTTATTATAAAGTCTGATTTCCTATAAATAGAAATTATAGATAATCAGCATATCATTAAATAAATAGAATGGGACTGAAGCTGACTTGAAGGAAAAGCTTAAATAAGAATTGTGAAGTAATGCTCATCTAATCAGCCTGTGTAGTGTTAGATATTACTCCAAATACCTGTTTGCTTTAGAAAAGGAGTTAGTTTGAAACTGCATATGATTCTGAAGCATATCAATTTAAAATAACTTAACATTTTGAATTGATGCTATTGGGAACTTTTTTTCCTGAAAGGAATTGCTCTCATTCATTCATTTGATTTATTCACTTTTGATGTGGCCACATAAAATGTTACCTAGATGGGTTTTTAATTCGTTAATGTTAAGTCTGAATATAAACTATTATCCTAAGTAGAAAACTTGCTTACTGATTATGTACACGTTTCTGTGGTCAAGAATGATAATCCTAACACGTGACCTTACACTTTAGAGAAATGGAACTATGTCTCTGTCCAGAGAGTTTCACTGAATGTCAGGCTGATGCTTAAACATTCTGCTCGGTGAGCAAGTGTCGCTTATCATCATTTTAATTAAGGGCACCTTATTAATAGCAACGTTAAAACTGTCATTTGGAAACACATGACTCAACATAGACTCTGCAACAGAAAGTAGAGGTGAGCTTACATAAGAGTCGTGTTGATTTAAACATGTTTTATCTCCTCTGAACTAATGCAGGTGATAGATAACCTGCAAATATAACCAGCTGGTATTGTCTTAGTCTGTCTTTATCGCACATCACAACAATACAGACCTGGTAAATTATTTTAGAGAGACTCATTTTGGCTTGCAGTTTTGGCCAAGGTATAAGGGTTGTATCTGTGGATGGTGTTCCGGGTTACAGAGTCCTGAGGATGCTCAGGCACCGTGTGCAGAGAAAGGGAAAATGATGTCTCATCTCCCTCCTTCTCCCACCCATGAAACCGCAGATATTCGATCCTGGAGGTCTCACTGTAAGACCTTATGTAAACTTAATTACCTCCCAAACTGTTACCTAAAAACTATAGTGAATTTCTACCCTTACTATGCCTCATAGTGGAGATAATCTTCAACACGTATTTAGAATTTTAGAACCTTACATATTCTCTTTCTCTATGTAATATCTATCTATCTATCTATCTATACCTATCTATGTATCTATATCTATAAATCTATATCTATATCTATAAATCTATATCTATATCTATATCTATATCTATATCTATATCTACATGTAGCCAGTGTTTAATAGTGACTATTTAAAGGTCAACTCTAATCCCTGGGAATAAATTTGCCAATTATTCATTATTCACAAGTTATCTCCTTTACTACTAGTACATCAGGTGGTAAGTGTTAATGATACATCACAAAATGGAGAGGTGCTGACTGTCAGCGTGAAGTTGAGGAGGAAAGTGAGTTCTCCCAGGGTAACTGACAGTTGAAATAGGGAACTCCCCGTGGTGTTGAGGGTGTGAGGATTTGTATTTCCTTCCCCCTTTTCTTGTGCCCTTCAGAGCTTGCGTTTCCTTGGAGCCCGCGGGTGGGCGTGTTGGCCAGGTGTGGGGCAGTTCGGGCCTGGGAAAGAGCCAGTGGGGCTCTGCTCAGGGCGGCCCCTCCCTTTTCCTGCCCAGTGCAAGTCCGTCCTCCACTGCGCAATAGCACATCCGGGTTGACCCACCGATAACTTGCCCCGTCCTCTCTTTCTCCCTGTTTTCCCATCATTATTCCTTTCACAAATGAACCAGCCAAGCCAGAAGGATGTCCAGAGGCAGAGCGGCTACTACCTGTTCTTCAGTATCCTCCTACGATAAAGAATTGTTAAACTTGATCTCTGGGTGACCGGCCGATGAATTGAGGCAAAACTCCCCACGGAGTTCCTAAAATTTTCCATTTCATTGCGAACACCTGGAGAAAAACTGAATTTAATTTTATAAATCTTGATCCTTGGATACTGACAAGAAGGCTGAGCTGAGCTCTCTCCTGTAGTGAGAGAAAGTGATGTTAAAGATTATCCAATGACAGGAAAATGTATTGGAGGGGACAGACAGTGAGTGAGGAATCAAGAGAACGAAAACTTGGAGAGATTTGCCTAAATATGTCTGCAATCCTGGAAATAAGATTATGTCCGGTCTTCATAGGAAAAAAATAATGCCTTCCGCACTAGAAGGGAAGTGGGAAAGAAATTGTTGGGACTACAGATTCCATGCATAAAATTATTGAAGTGAATAATTAGAAATAAAAATAACTCCTTTATAAAGTGATAAGTGCATGTGAAATAGTGACTGAAAACAATGATAGTGTCTCGAATTAATTGCTTTAATGTCTGAGTTCATTAGAGAAAAGGTCCCCAGAGGAGAAGACAAATGGCATTTGTATTTTTACTTGAGTAAAAAAATGGGATATTTTTCGTCACTACGTATCCTTTTTTTGTCATTTTCACATTTCTTTTAACAATACCCTTTATTCCTTGAACTCTGTTTCAAAGGCTGTGACAAATTCTAACTACAAAATATCCTTAAATGTGCCAAGGAGGTGAAACTGATTCGTCTGCTAAAAGCAGACAGACTTTTGCTCCTTTCGGAAGAAAAATCTGACTTGCATTTGTCTTGTGAGATTTAGGCACTGTAAGTTTAAAGTGAAATGTAGCCTTCTCCTTTCCATATATTAAAATGGGATTTTTAAAAAATTGCTGCACTGCCCTCAGGTGGTACACTTTGGTATTGCACCAAAGGCATAAATGGTGAAATGACAGTTTGACTTTTCATTGGGTTATATACAACTGTATTTAATTCTTTTTTTTTTTTCTGATGGGATTACACTTTATAGTTCAGGCTGTCCCTGATGTCACTATATAGCCCAGGCTGACCTCGAACTCGCAGTGTTCCTGCTTCAGCCACCTGAGTGTTGGGATACCTGTATTAATTCTGAAAAGCTATTTGTTAATCTCTAAGTGTGGGATAAAGATCACATTGATAAGTAGAGATTCAGAATAATAATTATCATGAAATTTAACTCGTCTAGTCCACAAAATTATTTAGAATGGTTTTAGGACCTGTCAGTCACTGGATATTTTTCTTCCACATCAGAGTTTTAAGTATACAATTTTAAAAATTACTATAAAGACATCACTAGCATTTTAGACTCAACATCTACAATTGTTTTACTTTCATTTATGCATCATTTATAGGGCCTACATTTGATTTCAACGTGAGCTTCAAACCTGTTGCTCACCGGAGTTTCTCTGGAATTTGTCTGTGACCTAATATCGAGATATGCAACAAAAATGCATTGCTCATCTCTCTGAGTTCTACCAAATAGACAGAGGTGGATTCTTTCTCTGGATTCCGCATGTACACAGTCCTGCATCCTGTATCTACCGCTGTGTAACGCCGCAGTTAGCTGTAGCTGGATCTCTGGGGGGGGGGGGGTCTGCCTGGAAGCGGCTGTCTTCTCCCATCTTTGATGACGGGGTGTTCCCGTTCACATCGCCGCACCCTCTCCCTCACACAGCTGTCTTTGTGCTTCCAGCCCATCCTTAAGCCTCTGCAATAGTTCTTACAAGCTCTGTGAAGAAAGTTTTTAGAATCTGGAGAAAGAAACAGCAAGTAGAGAATGAATTTTGGGAGCGCCTGTGTTTATATTTATCCACATGCAGGACAGTTCTCACTCTCTGTGAACTCCAAATGTCTGGTCTCTAGTCCCCAGAATTTCATAACTCTAGTTCTTACAAAGGAAACAAGGAGAAAAGCTTCTTCCTTTCTTTCTTTCTTTCTTTCTTTCTTTCTTTCTTTCTTTCTTTAATTCTTTCTTTCTTTCTTTCCAGAGCTGTTCAAACTGATTCTTTGGTACAGATTTCTGGTAGAATAATTTCTACTACAATTTTTTTCCAGATATATTTAAAAGATGTGAGAATTTCTCCCATGCGCTGGACTTCCCAGATCACCTAAGAGAAATTCACATTCAAGTCACATAGCCAAGTCATTATCTAAACTCAGAAGTCACAGAAAAAAAAATACATTATGCTAAGGAAATATACCTCATTTTCATGCTTTCAAGGTGTTAGTGTTAAGGTAAAGTGAAATGTGATTTAAAATATGAATAGGACAATGATGAGTCCTTTCAGGCTGAATGATAAGCAAATATTCTATTGCATTTTTACTCTACAAAAGAGAAAAATAAATCTCTAGTGAGAGATGTGTAGTCTTGAATATGCAGGACAGAAAAGAAAAATCTCTAGTTCCTGTTTCATGGGGAGAATGTGCTGTAGGAAAGACCTTGTCCCACTGTAGGACCGTGGACAGCTCTTGGACCTCTCTGACCACTTTCATGTCTGTAAAACAGGGAAATTTTTCCTCGAAGATATCCTAGATGTTATTTGGCTTCAGGAGCACAGAAAAAAACAAAAAATTTTCACCTTTGTGCAGTGTATTCTTGGTGAAATGATAGAGAGAAAACAGATAAAATTAATTATGGATTTATAAGCACATGTAAATACAAATAGTACATAGTTTAAAGCCGACTAAGAATAAAACCAGCAGCATAGCAAGCAGAGACTAACTGCTCCTGCCTAAGAGGTAGACACGTTCCCCTCCGTGCCATCTGAGCTGCACTGCGTGGACAGGAGGAAGTGACACCTCTGAGCAGATGAGCAAACCTTCTCCGCTAAAGGAATTTGTGCAGGTTTGAAGCAGAAGAATCTTTGTATCTTCACAGAAAAAGCAAAGACAGTGAAAGTGTATCATGGTCTGTGGAGAAGATATCGGAAAGGATGCAAGAAACAAAGCCCGCAGGATTCTCAAGCAAGGGAAAGTGTTTGGACCTCTTTCTGTGGACAGAGAGATCAGAAGGAGACGGTGAATGGGGAAACACGTTGTCATTGAATTACATTTTAAAGCCCGTGAGACCATGGTGTGGAGAATGGGTTGAATGGATTATGGGTGGAGTTGGAGAAACCATTTGCAAGTCTGCTTCCAGTTCCTGACTGGCAGGAGGAGGCCTTTGACTAGGTTGATGAGATCATGGTCTAAAGATGGTGCCGTGTGGACCCATCTCAGAAGCAGCAAAAGAGCTGGCGGTAAGATGAATGAGGAGATGAGGGGGGGAAGGGTTCAGGGATGAGTCTTCAGCTGTTTAAACCCTGGTGGCCTTTACTGAGAACGATCAGATGAGGCAGTGAGCCAACAAAAGACGCAGAAAGAGAGGTGTGGTGAGGGAGTGGGGAAGTGGGCGGCACCCAGCTGTCTGCTTCCGCAGTTGCCCGCTCTTTGGGGTAGTCCTTACTCTCAGGCCTCAAGGCTCCACTTTAGAATTCAGTGTTGCTTTCCCTGATTACTTTATCTCCTTACCTTTCCTTTTCCCAATCCCTGATACTCCATTTTCCAACGCAGGGATCAAATCCCTTCAAAAATGAGAGACAAATAGCTGTCTCTGCTCACACACCCTACTGTGACCACAGGTTCCCACACATGCAGGTACAACTACTACAAAATTAGCAAGAGTTTCAGTCTCTCAGCTACCATGACTTCAAGGGTTATGTTCAAATATGTGGTTCCTCAACCCATCCAAACAAGCCATTGGAGACAGTGCAGCCTGATTGTGACATCTTCAGAAAAGAAAGTGAAAACGAGAGGTTTGGAAGAGCACTTACCCTGATGAAGGTTAAATTTCTTCAGCGCTTGGGATGGAAGCCAAAGTGAAATTGGAAGGATTTGAAATGGAAAATTCCAATTAGAACTGGCATACATCAGACTGTATTTTAAGTACTGAAAATAATAGCACTACAAAATAAAGTTCTTAGATCATTTTCCCCTTTGAGAGAGTCCTAAGACAAAGGGAGACAGTTCTATTTCAAAACAGACAAGAAGACTGAGTTTGAACAAATGAAAGAAGAGGAAAATTGTTAACTTTTAGATGACAAACTTCCTCAAGCTTAGTCACCCTGGACGCATACGACTTCTCACGCCTGTGTAGGTTGGCTGGAAGTACCGCCACTGTGGGGTGTCAGAGCCTGATTTCATCCACTTGCCCGATGCTGGCTGTGACAGGGCCACAAGATGACAGGACCATGTGTCTGCCACCATCAACCAGGCTATTCTGGGATAGTTCACATACACACAGCTTCAGGGTTCCCAAGACTACCAAGATAGCCAGCTACCGAGACCAAGTTCTCAAGCTTTTGCTTGTGTCATATCCTGAGTGCTCACCCCTCAAAAGAGATACTCAGACCCTGACTCAAGATCCTGTGAATTTGAACCTCTTTGACAAAGGACACTTGGCAGATGCAATAAGTTAAAGAGCTAAACATGGACAATCTTGGAGTACCCATTTGGGCCCTCAATTCATGGCATATATCTCTATAAGAGAAAGATGGAAAGTCAATTGATGCAATCATATAAAGGAAAGGATCTTGTGAAGATGAAGTGACCGATTAGAGTTTGCATCCAAAGGCTTAGGAGGCCCTTGGCTGTAAGAAGCTGAAGGAAGAATAGAATGGATGGTGTCTTGACACTTTAGAGAAAACATACCCTCTACCTTGATTTTAGACCTACCATCCAAAATAATGAAAGGTTGTATTTTTAGGATTTTAAGTCCCTCGATGTTCAGTACTTTGTTACAGCAATCTTTGGAAGTAGAAATAGCTTGTGTCACATTTTATTATATCCTCTTGATCAACAAATGTCACACAAATAAGCCATGGTTCAGAGGGTGAAGAAATAGACCCTGTCTATGGATGGGAGCAGCCATAAAGTCATACAAACAGTGAGGTGGTGGAAAGATTCATGGCTTTGAAAACTGTCACTCTAGTGACTAGAAAGATTTTCATGCCAGGACAGATGATCAGTAGGTTTGACAGATGTCATGTAAATGTGAGAAAAGAAATATTTAAATTAGGGCCAGGGGACAATCAAAGAGGATCATAGTATCTTGTCTGATGGTTTCTCTATTAGAGCAAAATTCTAATGGTCACAAGTATTTCACAAGCTAAGATGCAGAAACAGTATAAAATCCTCACAATAAATTGGTAGGAAATTCGTGAATTTAATTTATACTTTATGGCACATATAAAGTATTTTTGTTCCATCACAGACCTGAAGACAAATTATGCAAAAGCAATATTGAATATTTTCATGACCATTAATGGTTAATTCCACTCTGCTGTATTCCGAAGATGTTCAGAGGAAACTGTCTACATATTGTGCAATGTGGAATGAGACACAAAAGGGAAATACTGGCTTTTGCTTTCAGGAAACTCCTCAGTAGAAGAGAAACAGCTATTCGTACATGATGCTAATGTAACACAGGATATGATAAATGTTCTAGAGCCGCTGGATAGCAAAGAATAGGAGAAAATTATTCAGTCTGGGGAAATGAAATGGATTTCGCAGAATGGATGGTACTTATTTAAGCCTGGAAGAATGACTGACATTTCTTTACTGATGGAGAGGAAAGATCTATATTTGCTGTGCAAAGACCTTGTAAGGGATGCAGGTAGAAAAGTATAGGTTACAGCATCAAAAGTCATTTGGCTAGAGCTTGATGTTTGTAGAATTGAAGAAAGTTCTAGGGTGACCTGAGGTAGAGGATGGAAAGAGAAGACAAGACATTACCAGATTTGTAAAATGGCGGAAGCCAGATATGTTAAGAAGCTGAACACGAAGAGCTTGAACTTCATGCAGTGCCAAGTGTAAAGTAATTAACGCCTTATCCTTCTTAGTGTGTTCTCAGGCATGGTCCTATTTGAAACTTCTAATGTTTTACCCACTTTGTAGATGAAGATTCATGAGTTAGTAGAGGTGACAGAGCTAATAAATTCCAGTTCAGATTAAGATTCACATTCCATTCATCACATTTCCAGTGAATCTTAATCATCCTATGACAACTTGAGGTACTGAGCAACCCTTTTCATTTCCTTCACACAGCATGGGGCTGCTGAACACTGGCCTCGTTGCCTGGAGCCAGCATGAGATGTTCAAGCTCCTTTGGAGATGGTTGAGTTGTCAGCTTCTATGTCAACTCCACCTTGTTTTAAAGTATATCAGGTGAAATAAGTGTGGGTGTAACAGCTTTCAAAGTTCATGGTGAAATTGCATAACTTAGAATTCTGTCCTAAGATTTCTAAGTCCTTAAGCTTTTGCTTCAAATGCAATAAAATCAGTGCCTTATGGTGAGTCTTCTACAAGTTATGTGTTTCCAGTTCCAGCTAGTTCACCATATACAAATAAAAGGCCTTGGCCATTTGTCATGAGATTGAGAAAGGAATAGCATTTATGTTTTTTTTTAAACTAAAAACTGCTTAAGAATTTTATCACTTCTTGAATTTTCACAGAAAAACTATGTGCTTTGTAGCCAAAAGGATAACAGAGCTTCCGTGTTCATTGTATTATCTCCTTCTGTAAATAGTAGAGGCTTCTCTCCTATAAGAGCAGTGAAACGGCACCATTGTAATCTGGTTTCATGCAGACATCTCAGTAACAATAGAAAACAGTTGGGGGCTGAGTGGTCCATAGCCAACTCTCAGGACTCAATGAGAAAACATTGATTTGTGCTGCATAGTTTTCAATTGAACTAGATATTAAATTATGGACTTTCAACTGTATGTAAGAATTAAATACACACTTAAAATATTATATGCAAAACAATAGCTTTTGTTTGGTGTGTAAGAAGTGCAAAGTAACTGATATCCAAGTATAAGAAATGGCAGTTGGGTTGCAACAAATGCACTATGGCTTCACTGGATTTTAACACTGTAGACATTCATGTGTTAGGACTAATTGCTCAATTATTTTCTTGATTGTACAGCCAGAACTCACTCTTTTTATATTCATATAATTCTTTTTCTTTTGTGTTTCACTGTGATATTTAATAAGACCTGAATTGGAGATTCTGCATAAAATATTCATCATACAGAAATATTTTCTGGCTTTATTTTCTTACTCATTTCATAGTATTTATAAATACATGGCATTGGGGAACTTTTTGCCAAATACATCTTTTTTTTTTTTTTTTTTTTTTTGGTTTTTTTGAGACAGGGTCTCGCTTTGTGGTTCAGGCTGGCCCTGGCTCAGCCTCAAACTCACATCACAGCAATCCTCCTGCCTCTGCCTCCCGAGTGCTGGGATTACAGGCATGAGCCACCACGACCGGCACTGTGGTATGTGGTACTGGTTGCTGCTGGGTGTGGGTCTCCACACCCAGTATTGTTATGTGGTTACCGGGGAATCGAACCCGGGCCCTTGTGCTTGCAAGACAGGCGCCGGAACCACTGAGCTAACTCCCCGGCCCGCCAAATACATCTTTTTTTGGAGATTTTTGTACTGCCTATCACAAGTATTACCTGCTAAAAATAGTACCAATTTCAGTGCCATTTTATGGGCAGTTAATGAAAGATGGAACGTTTTCAATGTAGCTGTCAGATCTTATTTTATTGCAGTTTAAAGAAGTCTCATATAAGTTAACTTAAATGGAATAGTTGTGACCTATTTGACAATGACATTCATATAAAGAAAATGAGTATACATATATGTAGACATATGCATAGAGAGTTCAATGATAAAATCTTTACAACTTTAGCTTTTGGTCTTTACTGTTAAATCTCTCTATTCTTTTATATTCTACTGAGAGATTCTAGAAAGGGTAATGAAGAAAACCTGCTATTTCTCTGCGAATGTTGAATTTAATGTAATCAAGGTTCCACTACTCAAAGCAAATTGTTACGTTTTTACGCTATTCATAGCCTTTTGTATTTCTGTAGTCTGTTTCTGATCAATTTTTCATATTCTTCTGGGTGAGATGAAAATTTTCAACTGTGAAACTGCTTAAATCACACAGAATCTGTATTCTGAGGCTCAAAGCTTAATATATGATTTTAAACAGGGTTATTAAGAAGTACAAACAAGTGAAATTACTCATGTCACTGGAAGCATGAAACTTATTTCAATATTAAAGTTTTTGATCTAATTCCAAAGAATGAGTAAAAAATATTTTAATTTAGTTTCAACTAATTCACTTTTTCCATGGTTTTACCTAAAGCAAGCCGATTTCCAGTGAACTGAAACAAATGAGGAGAATATTTATATTCTTAAATCATTTGATTCAACATGGAATTTCTTTCTTAATCCAAGCAGTTTAAATTCCATTTTAAAAAAAAGAAAAACCTTTTAGTTTTTTCCAAAAGGTAATTAGGCTACATGAATACTCTAGTTACTGAATTGATATCTTTACCTGGCCCTCATATTATGAAAGTGACAGTCGTAGTTGCATGTATTTGGGAACTGAGTTTTGGACACATTTTCCCGTGGAAATAAAAACACACATGATTTGTTCTTCTGTATTTTAGGTTCTAGCCACATTCCCAATGTAAAGTAATCAAAGACAGCAGGGAAGAAACACCGCTGAGGCTTTGCAGCCCAGCGTCCTGGCTTCGACACCCACAGTCATCACTCCGGCTGTACGATTTCAGGCGCATAACCTGCATTCTCAGCCCCAGTTTTTTATATCCCAAATGGGTATAAGTGCCATCCACATAGCAGTACTATGAATACAAAAAGAATAGAGCAGATAAACTGGAAAGTGTCTGCCACATAATGAAGGGTAGTAACTTTTATTAAATGCAATATAGCATTGTACTCAGTAACACATGTACATCGATAAAAAGCATATCCATACGTTTCCTGAAAGCTCTTCCCTTGACTTTCTTAACCCAACTTTTCATTCTAAAACATGTCTCTTTAAAATACAAAGGAGACTTTTCCAGGGGTACAGAATGTTCACTACCACGTCATTTCTTGCCCAGCCCTCTGGTGCAGAGCAGGTGACTCGCTGTAAACTGGCCCAGAGATGCAGCCATCAAACTGGATTTAACACGGCCTTGGGAATCCATGAAAACTTGGCACAAAGTAATGCCTGGAACGTCGCTTCTCACATATCCACCTTCCAAAAATTTGATCTTACTGAGAAAACTCCACTGAAGCAGGTTCTCATTTGCTGTCCCCTCATAGAATTTGTTCTCTTCAAAAGAAAAAAGCTGGCTTTTACCTGGCCCTCACATTATGAAAGTGACAGTTGTAGAAGGTACAGTATTTGGTCAAGAAGAAAAAAAGGATAAATTTAAATACAGCATTTTCTAAAGAAAAGGAAGGATGCTAAATTAGGAAATAAATCTTTCACAATGGAAGTTTTCAGTTTACTTTGAATAAAATCAAACATTTCATGATAAACTATTGATTTTTTCATATTTCTTGGATGGATTTTAGGGAATGGAGTCATTTTGCTATAAGTGAATTCTTCCTTGTACATCTGCATATGTATGAGATCAAGTTTTTTCCATGCTTATATTAAAAATAATAATATTGATGCTGAATCTTTTGTAGCAATGAAAATTATTTTTTCTGGGAACATACTAATTAAATGAATAAAAAAAACCCATACCACCTGAGATTTACAATTTTACCTTTTTGCTTCAAAAATTATGTAACAAGATTTCTAACACATATTTGTTGTTCTGAACAGTTATCTATGGCCAATAATTGTTATCAGAAGCATTTAGAGTATCTGAACATTGAAATTTAAAAACTTTAAATTACAAACATTTTTGTTTCTTATTGAGAATTAAAAGGTAGTCAAAAAAGACTATCATTAAAATATATTGTTATAGAATCTTGAAGCCTTTGGGTTACTTCTGACATATTTTAAGCCTTCAGTAAGAGGCAAAGAAACAAACTGGGTACATGAAATTCAAAGAGAGCCCTGTTGAGTTGGAAAAAAACTGAATAATAATGCTGTAAAGTACAATAGACAAATTCAAATTGCATTAAAAGTAGGTATAAATTCATCGTCATTTCTCTTTCCATTTGGACCATAGACTCCTGTTATCTATTTAATTTTTATGTATTTATTGATGAGTAAAACTGTGCCTGAATCTTTATGTGTTATTTCTTTTTGAGTATGGATGGTAACCCTAAACAATGGTCTCCTGGTCTTGTGTTCCACCATTTGTTTGACTTCTCATGAGCATTCAAGTTTGCTATATGCTATTTCACATCCAAATTTTTTTTTTAAAAAAAGTGTGCATGGGTAAACAGACCGAAAGTAAAATAGATGAAAATAGAGAATATTTTTACCCTTTGTGGGAGTTGGGGACAGAGCAAAGAAGGATGCTAAATGTTCTATTTCATTTTGTTTTGCAAAATTTCTGACCATTAAATGAACGTTCTTCTGGATTTTGATGACACAAATTAGCAAGTGGTTAAACACGGTAAAATCATGAATTGCAGCTGTAAAAACTGCAAGATAATTTTGTAAAAGTTTCACTGGGCCAGCATAGATAATAAATAACACAAAATTGATCACCATACCCTTTTTTACCTGTATAGTTTAAGGGTTGTAGTTATGCATACTATTGTGCAACCAGTCTTCAGAATTTTTGGCATAACTGAAATGCTACATGGTCCACTCAACAACAGCTGGCCATTTCTTCCTTTCTTCAGCCTCTGACAACTACTTTTCTACTTTCTGTTGCTACCTATCTGACTACTGTAGATGCTCCTTTAAGCAATACTACACAATATTTTGTGATTGAATTAATTCATTTATCATAATCTCATCAAGGCTTGTAGTTTATTTCCAAATAGCTTTCTTTTAAGACTAACTAGTAATCATTGTGTGGATAGACCACATTTTGCTTATCTTTTCTTCTATCATTGTATACTTGGATTATTTCAAGCTTTTATCTATTGTGAATAATGGTACTGTGAAAATGGGCATGCAATTATCTGTTTACAATACTACTTTCAATTATTTTGATATATTCTCCAGAGTGGAAATACTGGATCAAATGGTAAACAGAATACTGTTTTCCAGGAGGCTGGTTGCTTTACATTCCTATCAAGAAGGCAAAGGGGTTCTAATTCCTTCATATTCTACCTTTAACTTTCTTTAATTTTATTTTAAAACAAAAGTAGGAATTATTCTAACAGGTATGAGGCAATGTCTCACAATAGTTTAAATTTGTGTTTTCCAAAGATGAGTAATATTACTAATCTTTTACTTTTACTGTACTTTTTCTTAAGATATTTAGCACAGGGCTGAGGATTTAGCTCAGTGTTTCCAGCATTTACTTTGCAAGCACAAGTGCCCGGGTTCGATCCCGGCATACAACAGTGCGGAACATGGTGACTCACACCCACCAGCAATCAGTACACATACCACAATGCTGGACATGGTGGCTCACACCTGTTATCCCAGCACGTGGGAGGCAGAGGCAGGAAGCTTACTGTGAGTTCGAGGCTTGCCTGGGATACATCATGAGCTCAGGGCCAGCCTGAATTACAAAGCAAGAGCTTGTCTCAAAAAAGATATTTGGCACAAAATGTTTTCAAGTAATAGTATTCTTTACTTTAAAAAGGTTACAATTTCTTTCATGAGCAATAACATTGAGAGAAATCTTGGTGACTGTGAGGTATAATATCATTAAACATTACCCAAAGTTCAAAATATCAATATAATCATTCTGCTACTGTTCTCCAGTTGGTCAAGGTCATTATTTTTAAAGTACTAACACTAATCTTTCATCCTTTGCTCTAACTCTTGAATTATATTTTTAATCACAAAATATTATCAAACTATAACCTTTTTTTCAAAGGTTTTATTACACGTTATCGATGAAATATATGTCCTTTCTCACCCAAGAGTTGGAAGCAAGAAAAAATATGCTGTCTTAAACAAGTAGAAAAGATAGTAAATGATTGTTCTTTTTCAAGCTCTCTGTGGTTTTTGTACTATTATCATTATGAGTATTAACTCAAAGAATTTATGAATATCTATTGAGCATCGGACCCTAGAATCTCAAGGCCAATCTGAGACAGCCCCTCATCTAAATCATCTCAGAACCAGGAAGTCATAATCTTAATATATGTTGATGGTGAGATACTCAGAATCTCGAGGAAGGATAGAGAAGCGATGGAGTGGACTGTGGGACACGGAACGGAAAGAGTTAGGAGACGTAAGGTCGGGCAGTGGGATAGAATATTTCAGCCCTTTGGAAGTATTTAAAGATGTCAAATACATAACTGAACTTTTGCTATAAATACTTTTAAGTTTATCCTCAGTTCCTCTTCTTCCATTTGTAATTGCTAAGCTTGGTCCACTTATTTGTATCTCGATAAGTTACCTGAATGATTCACATTTCAAAAATTTAAATCCCCCATGTTTTATTGCTTGAGTTTTGGACAAATACAAACAAATGGTGATGCTTAGCTGCCTGATTTTAAAAATCATGATCTTCCAAGATAATTTTCTATAAATCTTATTTTTACTAATTTTTTTTTCATTGTTACACCGAAGGGGGAAATTTCTATTCCAAAAAATTGTTTCATGTTTCATGTTATATTCATTTTTTCCCCTCATTTCTGAGGCAAAGATTTCCTTTGAGTTTACAT
>PVIR01021056.1:0-29856 GCA_004026965.1 Petromus typicus | reverse complement strand
GCCCTCTCAGCTTTTGATTTTTTTTTTTTTTTTTTTGCCCTGAGACAGTCTTGTTAAGTCCAAAGTTGCCCAGTTTGGCTTCAAACACAGCAGTACTCTTTGCTTGAACTCAGAGCTGAGAATGGTGGTTGTTTATTACTTTTGCTTGACAGTCTGAAATCCCTCCCTTGCTCTCCAGATTTCCATAAGGTGATACAGAGAAACATTTCACCTTCATTTATTTGATGAGAAATGAGGGCTCACGATTTATGTTGTCTGCACTGGAGTGGTGCCTGTGGTGTGTAGTCACGGACATGGGTTGTGTCCGAGAGTCCTGCGGGTCTTCTCATGCTGGTATTGGGAACATTGGGGCCCACTTTCAGAGCCCACAGCCTCCCTATATTCATGTGGTCGTGGATCTTATCCAGGTAACTGGATTCCTGTGTGTCTTGTCTGTCTATGCGCCCCCACCCCCCCCCCCCCCCCCGTGTTAGCCCAAGAGTTCAGGACTCAGGTCTTCATTTCCCTTTGTATTTCCAGGGCCTAGAAAGTCACTTAGCCCATAACAAATACTCGATAGATATTTGTTCAACAAAGGAATAAAATAAAGCTGAAGTCGCATAATCATTTTAAGTAATATGAAGTAAGTTCTCCATAAATACTACTGGGTCTTGTTGGGTTAATACTATGCAAATTTATGTCACACAAGATCAGTTGTCACATTTCTATTTTTTTTTTTTTTTTTTGAGGCAGGGTCTTGCTTTGTAGTTCAGGCTGGCCCTGAGCTCACTATGTACCCCAAGCAAGCCTGGTATTCACAGCAGCCCTCCTGCCTCTATGCTGGGATTATAGGCGTGAGCCACTGCACCTGGCATTGTGGTGTGTGCTACTGATTGCTGATGGTCTGGGTGTGAGTCACCATGCCCAGCATTGTGGTATGTGGTTAGCAGGGATAAACTCAAGACCTTGAGCTTGCCAGACAGACGCTGGAACCACTGAGCTAAATCCCTGGCCCTGTCATGTGTTTCTTGCTAAAGATATCAGTGTGGAACACACATAGTTAATAAGTTACAGTTTCACTTTTGTCTGTGATGATGTTGAAGGCCATGACTGGAGTGAGCTGAGCGCGTTCTTGGTCACTTCCCTGCTTCTCTCAGTAGTGTGTTACCAGATTCACTTGGTGGGTGATAGCTAGATAGGCAAGGCTTAAACATTTCCCTGCGTGACGTTCTTACTACTGCATCACCAACCCTGAAGAACACATGAGGCGTGAATATATTTCCTAAGGCCCAAATCATTTGCAGATTCAGAAAGACTTTCTGGAAACGGGCCAAACGAAGCAGTAAGTGTATTACAGTCGTGGTGCACAGGGTTTCCGCCATTGTTCTGGAATACTGCAGCCCAGGCCCGGATGTCTACTGAATTCACGTCCCATGACCTCGATTTCCTCTGCTTACAGAACAGGAGTGGTTTCCACATAGACCTTAGGGGCCACATGCAGACACAATGAACTACTGTGTCATTATCTGCCCCACCTTCCCCTTTCCATATTAGTTCACATGAGTATTTTGTGGGCCGGCAGCCGGAGGTACAGACCTGGAGGGAGGCTGGCAGATCCTCCTTCCACAGCAGTGGCTTGACAAAGGAGTAGAATGGCTGGGGACTGTCCCAGGCCAGGGGTCCCCCTTGGGAAGCAGTTTGGATCTACTATGATGTATTCTCAATCAAAATGTACTTAAATTATATCCTATGGATAGAATGTATACATGTATATTCAAATGTTTTATATATACATATAGAAATATATGTATATATAAAATATACTTGGTTCAACTTTGGAATTTTTTATTCCATAATCTGTCGTTTTCATTGAGAGTAGGTACAGTCTAATGCAAATGCCCTTTTCTTTTTCTTGTGATTCACCAGTGCTGCCAGCTGTCCCTACTCAGATATCAATTTGAATAAAGACCGCATTTTCCCAGACCGCTTAAGTGGTGAGATGCTGCCAACCAGTCCAACCAGTCCATCCAGTCCAACATTTCCAAGAAATAAAAAGACTGATACAAATGAAAGCTCGTCGCCTCCTGAAGACAGGTAACAGAAGTGATGATATTGCTGCTGTTCAGAAGCACTGTGATCAAAGAGGTGTCCATCTTCAGCATTCTCTGCTCTTGTATGCCTTGTCGAAATGCATTCGACTCAGTGTGAGGTGATGGTGAGACCAGTACCTGAAAGACTAGCTGTCCGTCTTGAGTCACATTTTTCCAGGAGATTGAGAGCCTTCCTACTTTCTTGTTGGTCTCTTGTAAACAGTGAAAATTCTATGTTCATGTGCATCTGTAGTCCCAGCTGCTTGGGAGGCTGAGGCAGGCAGATCAGATTGCTTGAGCCCAGGATTTCAGGGCCATCCTGGGCAACGTAGTGAAAGCTGTCTCACCAAAACTCAGAATTTAACCTTGAGTATAATCCAGGGCTGAAAATGATATCTTAAGGAGGTTTTAAAAAACATCTTCTACCTGTTTCCCAATACTGTACTTACTTTCTTTCCAGGAAAATCCTGAGCGTGTGACATAGATGCCAACAGTACACTTAGTTGTGTATGTGCTTGTGTGTTAGTGACGGCAGAGTTCTCACCAGGACTCAGAGGAGGATGCGGGCAGGGCAGCAGGGTGAAACACACCGGGCACTCACGCATGTAGAGGGAGGACTTGATCCTGCTCCGGAGGAAGCCTGGGCCTTGTTCACAAGAGTTCAGAGTCAAAACTTCTGGTGACTCTTTCAGCGGCATGAGTCGCATCCTGACTCATCTCTCCACCTCAGAGCCACATGTTAATGTGAGGAAATGCGAGAGGGCCACCATGGAGCCTCTGCTGCAGTTCCCTGAGACTCTGCTCTTCTGGTGAAACCAAGAACCAGGGAGTGGCTTCCACCCCAGAAAATCAGCGGGACACCACGGGGTTAAAAGAAAAAAAGAGATGAAAAACATCAAAAAGAATTCTGTCCTTTAAAACCTAGAGGTAGTAAATCATCTCAAATTCATTAAAAGACTGTAATTCCTGCTGGAAAAGTAAAACTCTAAATATAAATTATTACTGAGATTTAAAAAGCATTTATTGAGCCTTTTTGGTGCTTTTCGGGGACAGTTCTTCTCTCCTTAGAAACGTCCTCCGTGTCATTTCCCGGCTGAAGGCTTCCACGATGCAGCCCTTGTCTGTTCAGTTCTTCCCTGCAGTTAAGTGGATTCTCCCCAAATTCCTCACACCCCAACTTGAATGCTTGGCTTTTGCCTTCTTCAAGCATGGCCCCGTGCCTTCTTCACACAGGGCTTAACAGGAGGTGTTTTCTGCAGACCCAAGCTCCAGGCGATGCAGTTTGACAAGAGCATCCATAGGATTTCCTTGTTGCCTGGAGAGCAGCAGCATGGCATGCTGGTAACCACACAGGACTCTGCTTGGTTTTCCTCTCAGTCCTCCTGCCCACTGGGCATGTGATCTTTTGATAACTGTGGAGCTCTTTGCTTTGGATCTCACGGTTGATGGGGATTATAGAAATAATCCCTAAGAAAGGTTACTTTTTATTAGTGTTATTTAAAAAGGAATGAGTGCTTTTTTTTTTTAATAGCACAGTTCAAGTGTCCCTCATTCACAGTGCTTGGAACCAGAAGTGTTTTAGGTTTGGGCCTTTTTTGGATTAAGCAGTGTTTGTATAGTCTTTCACCTTTGAATATCCCTAACCTGAACTGTCAAAAATCCCTCAAAAAGTTTCCAGTTTTGAAGCATCTGGGGCTCTGGGTATTTGGATTAGGGATGCGCAGGCTGTATTCCTTTGGTCCCAAAGAGCAAAGATGGTGCCAGTTGGTGTCTTTGATATTCCTCGGTTAAACTTAGTGAATCGGGACCACATTACATTCTCTCCCCTTCAGTCAGCCTCAGCACTCACCTGATTTCTCACTCAGGTTCCAGTGTGATTTCTTTCATCATCCTTAATTTACTAAGCGTGGTTGCTAGTCGCCTTTTTTTTCTTTTAATGCGGTTGGGTACACTGAGAGACAGTTTGCTCTCCTAGAAACAAACCCTGAGGACAGGAAGTGCCTGCACATGGCTTCCGGTGACTGAGAGGTGGATGTCAGAGGGGAGTGAGGCAGGGAGGCACCAGAGGAAGCCACTGGCAGCAGGGTGCAGACCTGGGAAAGTGGCACCCGCCCTGCTCTGTGATGAGGGGCTGAGCCGCACACACCAGCCTCTCCCTTCAGAGATCAAGGCAGTGCCTGCCGATTCCAGGCACCTCGCCCTGCTGGGTGGGGCAGGGGGCTTGGAGGAAAGCAGGCAGGTGTGCCAGGTGGGCATTGGGCCAGGGACATGGGCAGGGACACAGCCTGGGAGTGGCTCTACACCATTCATGACCCATCCAACATGTCTTCCCCAATGCCAGGCAGCCCCCGAGTGAGGGACAACGTGACGGTGTCGCCCGTGGTCCAGGAGCTGACGTGGCAGGGCAAGGACAAAGAGCAAGGTAGGGAACGTGTGTGGGGCCCCTACCCCATAGCACCGCTGAAGGGCTTCCCCTGGGGGGCACGCCGGGGGGACCCCACAGGTCCAGAGATCCTTCCCCAGCTCGGCTTCCTGTCAGTCCCCGGCATTGCTTTCTATTTGGGAACTATGCCCAGAATCTCCCAGGAGGAGCCTGTGCAGTCTGCATTTAAACTTCACTGGATTTATATCTCCTCCCACTGCTTAGGATGAAGACCCTGTTCCTCTGCTTTTTAGTGATAATTATAGATATACATGATGATCACATTCATCGCACGGAGTCTACACCTGTACCTTGCTGTTTTCCCCGCTCCCCCTTTGACCCTCCTTCCTTCCCCTCCTATGCTTACAAAAGCTTTGTTTCCACTTTGGGCAGTGGTGTAAGTCACCCACCATTCCAGTTATGGAACGTTGGAGCTATTTAAAAACTCTTATATTTTTGTGGGCTAGAGTAGGAGCAGAGTCGTAAGCCTCTTGCCTCACGTGTGTAAGGCCCTGGATTCAATTCCTGGTACCTCAGAACAAACAGAAACACCTGGCAGTTCCAGCTTTGTGAGATGACCACTCACCCCAGATGTAGGAGGGGTGATTCTTAAACGATGCACATGTGGATTTCCTTACGACTTAGGGTGACAGCTAGTTATAAAGAACGACCTCCCTCTCTGTTGTTCTCGACCTTCCTGGCCCACGTAGATGAGGCCATTGCAGATTATGCCCAGATAACCCGGGGTGCTTTCAAGGCGCCAAGTCAGGGAGCACAGGGGCACCCTGCCGTCCTCACGTCCAGCAGGCACCAGGTGACAGGTGCTGTGCCCCACATGGGGGCACCACTCTGGGGTAATAATTCACTGTCTTATCAGCTGGGAACATCGGCAGCCACCCTGAAAAATCTTACTCTCCTCACTCTGTCTTAAATCTGCTTGTAATTGTGTTCTAAATTAGGTGCTATCTCTATTAAAAATCACTTACTGCTTAGAGCCACAGGGACACCGAACATCTCTAAAATGCCTCCCAAGTGCTTATATTACCTTGTAAGGCAAATGCCCACTGCTCAGCTGATCAAATGAAAACTTCTAGCCTCAGTTCACTGTCGGCCATTACAGAGTCTTCTCTGTCCTAGGACCAGTGTTTCTGGTCTAGGGTCACATCGAGCCAGTTGCAGGAGTTGCTACCATCAAACTCATTCCTATTTTTCACACAAATCTAATTTTGCCAGCCACACCGAAAGCCTGTCTGTACTCTATTAAACAGATGGGAAAATGAACTCACATAAAACATGAAACTATAAGCATATATACATCTGTTTGCTTTGCAGAACTCTCACAGGCGGAGTGAAATTAATTTACAGCCCAATTTTAAAGATTATATGAGTTAATTAGTAGTCTTGGGAAGTTGGTTTTGCCTCCAGAGGTTTTTTTCTGGTCCTGAGGGCCCAATGGAGAAGACAGGAGGAAGTCACTTCAGTCCCTTGGCATTCACTCCCTGGCTGTGTCGAGGGTCTCTGGGCGCACATGAGGGCTGAGCACATTCTGCGATGCTCCAGCTCTTGGGAAGCCGCACCTGAGGTGTGCAGCTGTCTGTGTGCTTCTGGAGCCCAGCGCAGGTGAAGACGTTCACAGCCGTACAGAGGGCCAGGGACAGAGGGTGGGAACTGTGAGACGCCTGTGAAGTTGTGGGGATCATAACGCAGTGGGATCATACTTTGTCTCCTGTTACCACACTGATTCCTCCTTGGGAGACTCCTCTATCAGAAGCAGAAAAGCAGTAGCATCTGTTCTGTTTCCACAACAGAAACATCCCACAGTCTCCCTCTTACGATACATTATCTTTGCTTTCTAAATCTCACTGTATTAGGCAGAGCTTCTCATTTCATAGGAGGACGATTGACTCATTACAGAGAGAGATTTTTGGAGTGTTTTTCTTTAGTATCTTAAATAACAGCCATTCTTTTCATTCATTTTATTCCTGTTAATATGTTCCTTTACTAACATATGTCCTTTATGCTGAATTCTAATTCGATAAGCTTATTAATCAGAATGGCTTATTTGTAGTCATTATATAAAATTAAGGTGGGCTGAGGATTTAGCACAGTGGTCTCAGTGTCTGCCTGGCAAGTCCAGGGTCCCGAGTTTGATCCCCAGTATCATATACCATAGTGCCAGACATGGTAGATCATACCCATAATCCCAGCACTCTGGAGGCAGAGGCAGAAGGATTGCTGTGAGTTCAGGGCTAGTCTAGGTTACATAGTGAGTTCAAAAACTGAACTACAAAAAAAAAAAAAAAAAAAAAGGCAGGCCACAATTGCCTTTTCTGGGCCATACATATGCAAACGTGATGGAGGAAAGCTGGCGTCAGTGTTATCTCAGAAGGAGTTTTAACCCCATAGTCAGAGGCTGACCAGAGACTTTCACTCCACTGGTATCATTTACAAGCCTTATGCTGAAGCTTCCGAGCTTTTTCCTAAGTGGAAGACATTTTAGAGATGGAGCTAAGTCCTCTCTGAAACCACGTGTAAAGTATGATCCATAAGATTCTCCATCTTTGATCTTTGTCCATGAGTGACCCTACTCCAGGTATTAAAAAAAAAAAATCCTGAGGTTAACTCAGGCTGTGCAAAGAAAGACTTAACATTCAAGATAGAAAATGCTACATTTTATACAGTTCACCTTAGGGTTCTCTGTGTTCCTCTGGGACTGGGGGGACCAGTCTTTTTCCACAGAGCCCCTGTGAGACTAGAGTAGGCCACTTGGAAAGAAGAGGGGGTTAGGGTTAGGCAGCTTCCCATCACTGTGGGACGTATATGAGACAGTTTCAACTTATAGGGCAGGAGGAAGGCTTCACCGGGGCTCATGGTTTTGGAGGGTCCAGTCCATGGTCCCTTGGCCCCCTTTACTTTTGAGCTTGTGGTGACTCAGCGAGAGCATGTTATTTAAAGCCAGCCAAACTGAGGAGTGGGCTCTTAGCACTTTGGCAACTGTTACCAAAACAGCCACTTTTCTAAGGCTGGGCTGCCAACAACTGTGCCCACGCTTTCCTAACTATACAACACTTTTCTGTCTACATTTATATTCTACTACTTCTTTTCATGTTGGATTTAGAAGTGGCTAAAATTAATTGAGGCTGAACTGAGATGAAATAATATATTGTTTCAGATTTCTTTTAATATTATTTTTAGCTGAGTGAGGCCAGTTGAAACATAATTGGGTAGAGATTGTTTTTAAATGAAAAATAAACAGACTCAAGGAAATACAGCTGTGTACATTCATATGCCATCCTATTCTTAGGCATTAACTCTTCTCATATTTGTTTCCATAATATTTATCATAAGGCATAATTAGAGTGAGATAGGAAGACATCTAAAGTACAATGCATAATTCCAGAGGAAAAGAGAGTGCCAACTCAGAGAGAATACTCTTTTCTGTTTGAATGGATTCTACTAATTAAAAGCCCAGAGAGTATTTACAAGATTTTGCCATGGTTATATTTCAAGCTAAAGAAAAGTTAAGCTTTTTTTTCCTTTTATTTTGATTTTCATTGGTCCGTGTTTGCAGTGTATAGAGATTGCAGTCCTCGTGTGGGGTCAGGCTGTAGACACAGCACCTTTCACTTCTTTTTTGTCTCTTTCCCTTTACTTCTCTTGCATTGGACCCCTTCCCATTTGTAAAAGTTACATTTCTCTCTTTCCTATTATCTTTTATTTTGCTCTTTATCTATACCTTAAGTTTCCCACGAGAAACTGTATAATATGTAAGCTTTTCTATTTCTCTCCACACTGTGGTTCTTGACAAATTCTAAAATCCCAAGAGAGTTAGCTGTATTCTGGGTACTTCTCCCTCTGCTGTGTACTCAGCCTCACAGCCCCTTGGGTGGCATGGGTGCCATCTGCAACCCCGCCCACTATGTGAACTGATTTTGCTCCCAGACCCTTCCGCCACGCACGAGTTGAGTTGGCACCTAACAATCCTTGTTCTACAAGCTGTTCTAATATCTGAAGAAAGCAGTTTAGGGAGAGGTCATGTTATCCAAATGTGTAAGGTGCCGCCACATTCCCTATGGCCCCGCTTTTGTGCTAAGAAGTGTCGATGCATTATTTTATTCAGCCCTCAAAATGCCCTGTGCAGATCGATGACCCTCATTCTGTAAGTAGTCCACTTGGGAGCTTGGTAAGTGAGGTCTGCCGAGGGTCATACAAGAGCAGTAAGTAGCAGAGCTGGATGAGGAGACAGGTCTGCTTCCCTCCTCCTTCCAGGGACCAAGCGGCCGACTGCCTTGCCAGCCAGAGATAATGTCTCAGCAGCGTGTGTGCCGGCCTGGGGAAGCCATTGCCTCCTATAAGTGTTGAGCTAGGAGAACTGGTCAGAAAGCTGTATGTCGAGCAATGTTAGAATCATCAAATAGGGCATAAGATATTTCTGATAGTTTGTTTTTTGAGACAGGCTCTTACTGTGTAGTTCAGGCTGGCCTTGAATTCACCATGTC
This sequence comes from Petromus typicus, assembly GCA_004026965.1. Classification (NCBI taxonomy): domain Eukaryota; kingdom Metazoa; phylum Chordata; class Mammalia; order Rodentia; family Petromuridae; genus Petromus; species Petromus typicus. The sequence continues at coordinate 20,866 of PVIR01021056.1, read as the reverse complement.
CTCCAGGTTGACCTTGAACTCATGCCTCAGCCTCCAGAGGGATAAGATTATAGGTGTGTACCATCACGCCCCGACCTGGTTCATGTTTTTGAAATGTCTCAAGATGCATCTCTAGCTCTGTGCTCCAGGGTGTAACACCATCCCAGATGTTTCACATTTCAACGTAATTATGTCTTATCTGTAATTGGAAGACAAGGTAGCTGGAATAACTTTTTGCATAGGACATTTAAATACTAGGGCAAGGATTTCCTTTTTTGCGTAGAGAAAGACATCTGTCATCACAGCAGTTTGGGTAATGAAGTTTCCAACCATAAGAAAAGTGAAGTAATGGTTGCCCAATTGAGAAAAGTATTTGTATAATAAAACATAAGACAATTAAGACTATGGAGTTAAGAGTCCTCATTCCGGACCTTATCAGTGAAGGGTAATTTGAAACCAAGATTACTGCACAAGAAGGCATGCCCCCTTTTACTGCACAGAATAGGACTGTGCTATTTTGGAGAAACTCAAATGTAAATGTTAAGGCATAACCACATCTATTTATGGGTTTTGGTGGCTGAAGACCTGGCCCCGTGATACCCCATTTGCTTTCTATAAGATAAAATTTACCAATGAGTACCAATAATGTTTCTAATGAATTCATGCCCCAAATCATAGTTGAATTATTCAGTACTTAAACATTTTTCAAACAAGTTCATCTTAATCTTATTCTTAGTTTTAAAATATCTTTTCTTAATAGTAATCAAAATTGATAATGAGGAAAGTGGACAATTATAGATGCTGTTCACATTAATTGCTTTGCGGTAGAACTAAAAATTAAGAAAACCAGTTCCTAAGATGCAGTTTTGAACTTTTTTTTTTTTATGTTTCTCTAACTAAATCTCGCAATACCTATTTTATCCAGAGATCAGCCTGCTGAGGAGCCCAAAGAAGACTCAGAAGAGAAAACAGAAAGTGAGAAGAGACCGTCACCCGAAGCCAGAGGTAGCCATGTTATTCTAATGATGGATGGATCTGAGTATTAATTAAATTTCATAATCAGAAGCTTGACTACAAGGGGAGATACCTCAGTGGTAGTGTGTTTGCCATGGCCCTGGGTCAATCTCTCTAGCCCTGTGAAATAAACAAAATAATTAACTTTACTGGAATATAGGAATCACATGTATATTAAAGATAAGCTTCATTTGCCTGCTGATTTCATATTGCACACAATAAAATTTTATAAGTTAAGGATAAATATAGCATGTAATTCATAATGATGCCTATCTATCTGTGACCTTTTTAAATAGCATCTCTTATCTGTTAAGACAATATTGTATAAAATTTAGTAAGACACTGTTTTGGGTTCTTATCATATGCTTTCTTTAGTATCATTGGTGTCATTTGCTTTGTATGTTTAAAATGGAATTCCAGGTGTTTTCTGAAATCCAAACAAAATATGGTCTTTAATCGAATACCACAAAGGAAAGGAAAATCACTTGAACAAATGTTTCAAGTTGTGCTGGAGAAAATAATTTCTCTCATATCTTTATTTAAAAAAAACCAGTGATTTAATTAAGCAGCAGAGTTATACTGATGGTTAATCATAATACAACTTATAATTCAAACGTAACCATATAATTATTATTTATGCTGGTCTAGATAGCAGTTAAGTGATTGCTCCTGCAGACTTAGAATTTTGTGAGTAGTTTCATACGGATTTGGTAGCTGGTTCGGGAGCACCGCCTGATGCCTGGTGCCCTGCAGCGGCGTGTTCGGTAGCTGGGGCCCTGATTTCTGTGTGTGACTGTCATGAAGCAGGAATTAATGATTCGTCTCTAAGTTGTGTTCAGTTCTGTCTTCCTGGGTTCTGTTTTATCATTAAGTCCAGAGAAAGCTCCCGTGTCTTTTGTGAAGAACACTCACTGCTTTTCACTTACTCTCGTGCGCTGGCAGAATTCCTTGTTCAGATGGAAGGCTGAAACCCAAGAAGGTATCTGCCGTGCAGGGTCTCCCTGGCCCTGAGTAGAGGCTCAGTGGTGTGCACTCTCGATACCATCCTCTGTGAGGGGCACCTTCCAGATCCAGCTAGGCTGGCCCACTGGGAAAGCCAGAGAAAGCCGCTTACCAAGGAAGGATACAAAGACCTCACAACCACCAAATTTCCTTCCAGTGCAGCAGGATTTAAGACCCAGGAGGTCAGTGAGAACTACTGCATTTGGAGTCTTAGAGCAGATTGCTTTTTAAAAAAAGAAACTCGTCTCTAAAAAAGACATCTCCCCTCCAGCTTCTTTAGCTAATTTAATTTAATTCATTATAAGCATGCATAATTATGAGCCCCTTTTGGCCGATTCCTACCATCTTGAAGAATTTGACCTTTAAAGGCTTTTACTGAATATAATTTTTTGTTGCTGTTGTTTTTCATCTCCCCTACATGAAAGGAAAAATAGCTCATCCCCAACTTTGTGGAAAGGCTTGTTAATTAAGGCTTCTATAAATCGACTTTCAGATTTCTTGTATTTCTGCAGAAAGAATGGTTGTGTTTTCTTTCTCATGAACAGCTCCTAGATACAAAGAGTTGAACGGTATTTTGTAATAAGCTAGATTCTCACTTGAAAAAATCTGGCTTCATTTTTGGCTACTGCATTTGGCTTGTTTTTTAATTATTCACCTTGAAATGATTTTCAAAATAATCTTTCACGACTGAAACTAAGTTTCTTGGAAATTTATTCTATCTGTATTCTTTCCTATGGTGCATACTGCCCACCTTTACATCAGTGGTTGGTAACTCCATTTAAAGAACATGTTAGCAAATGTATCTCATCTCTTCTGCCCGTTCTTTCCCTCTCACAGTCAGAGCTGGTCTTAAAGCCATCTGAAAGTTAGCCTAGATGGATTGAAGACTCATCCTAATGTTTGCCACTTTATATACAGTGTACTCTCCATCATTTCCTCTCTACCAGAGTAGGAGGAGTTTTACTCTTTGCCATGAGTTTTCTGCATAACCAGAAACTAGGATGAACATTAAGAAACTATCTGGAGTCCTTCCAGCAGGCTCTTGGATGGACTCAGCCAGGTCCTCAGGGACAGAGGAAGATTCGAGTCCAGTTTTCCTTCAACATGCAGAAGATCTAGGGTGTTGCAAGTGCTCCAGCTCACAATGTCCTGTCCCAGAAGTCCCAAGCCACCCCTATGTCATGGTGTGGTTGTGGACAAGGCAGGGCTGGGCCTCAGTTTACCCACAGCTTCTTCGTGCTTCCTCACGTGAACATGAGCCCAGATGGGGGGCTTGTTCCTCGCCTCTGTCTTAGCCCACTGTCTTAGCTGCCCAGCAACGAGTCAAACCAAACGGCGCAGATGAGAAAAGTTCAACCAGATTTTTCTGGTCAACTTTTATTTCAAGAATCTTTACAACTACAAAAACCTTCAAATGATTTTTTTCATGTAGGCAGACGGTGAGAAAGGAGGATAGTAAGAAGTAGAACCCTTGACAAATGGCAGCGCAGAGATGCCTTCTGGGAGCAGCAGCTGTTTTCCGAAGCCACTGTACACCTGCAGACTCACCCTGCTCACTCCTGACTGGAGCCAGGAGCCAGCATCTGTTGGGTCCACTTCAGTCCTTGTCACTTTATTAAGCCAAGAGCCCTCAAGTCAGTTTCCTGTGCAACTCAGGGAATCAAATACAGATTCCCTCAGATGAAGTCATTTTATTCTTTTGGGATTGAAACCTCAGGAGACCATGTGTTCTGTGACATGCGTGCTATGTTCCTGTTGGTCAGAATGAGACCGGATCCCAGGGCAGCAGTCAGTGCAGCAGGAAGGAGAGACTGAGAGTGCAGGATTCCGAGCTGGCCCAGGACTGGGTTGGTGTCTGTGTGTGAAGCCTGTTTGCAGCAGTGGATTCAGAGAGGTCCCATAAATGCAGATCAGCTTTCAGCTTTCTTGTCATTTACTAGGTGGCTTAGTTGTGTTTCTAAAGAATAATGAGGAACATTAAACATGCTCTGTGAATAATAGAACTTACTGGGAAACAGAATGGGTCTCGGTAGTGCCATGAAAGTGCGTGGTAGAGAGTTACGGAGCGCAGAACAGGTTTGAAAAAGATGGTGTCTGTCGGGCTATTGGTGTATAGATTATAAAGTAAGTGCTATTGTTTTATTCTATTATGTAGTTGGAAATCTTCACCTTTGTAGGGAAAAATTCTCTTCTATGAAGTATATTTAAATACTGTATTTTGAGCAACTACATAACAAGTGGGAGTATCTGATGGAATGCTTTTAAAATACACTGTGTGTGCGTGTGTGTGTGCAGGCATACATCCGGGAGGTCAGACGCACAGCCTTGTGTGTGCCAGAGAGATGCTCTGCCCCTGAGCTGCATCCCCCGCCTTACTCCCACCTTTACTAAACAAACAGAATCTTGAACTCTGGATGATTTTAAAAGAATAAAACAAACATGCTGGCTTAGACATTTAGTTCATAATAGAGAGTAGGTAAAATAAGATGAAGATCTACAACCTTGAGATTGGCTGAATCAAAAGTGGAAAGGGAGTTCTTAAAGACTTAAAAAATGAAGTGTTTGAAGTCTTTCCTACAGAGAGACAGCAGTTTTTCTGTAGATGCCCAACTGCGGCAAAATCAGGACCAGTAGGTAAGTGCTCCAGAAAATAAATGCTTGACACTGCCGTGTACTTACTTTCTCACATTCAGGGCAATTCAAAATTTAGATTAAGTTTTTAAAAGAAGGATTATTAGAAATGATACAACGATAAGAAATTAATTATTGTTAAAAAAAAAAAAAAGAATCTGTACCATTTACAACAGCATCAGGAAATACCCGACACACAGTAGTAAATTTAACCAAAGTTACACAAGATTTTTAGTGAAAATAACAAAACATTCATGAGTTATTAAGAAAACTCAAAGAAATGGGAGGGATACACAGTGTTCATGGATTATATACTTCATATTGTGGATTCTCTCACTTCTCACCAAACTTTTCTGTATTCAGTGGAAAACCTAGTCAAAATTTCAGCAGTTTTTTGCAACCTGATTTGAGATATATGTGAAAATGAAAAAGAATAAGACTAGTCATGATAGTCTCAAAGAAGACCAACATTACAGACATCAGGGCCTGTAATGTTAGTAGTTAACTTTGAATTGGGGTATGGAGGACAAAGGGACAAAACAGAAAAAGCTCAGGGATTCATATTTATGTTTATATTGAGTCCTGCACTCATTACGGTGGGGGAAGAAATTGCGGTTGAGCAATTAGAAATCCATGCAGAAAAGTATTAATACTGATCTTTACTTTGTAAACACAGAAAACCTATCTCACATAGGTGGTGGGTCTAAATATGAGAGGTAGACCATAAGGTATTCAAAGTAAACAGTAGGCAGTCTTCATGACCCTGAAGTAAGCAGTTATTTCTCATTAGGCATATAAATGTCACAAAAAGAAAATTATACGTTCAACATAGTCAAGAACTTTAGCTTCTCAAAAGACCCTAGTAAGAGCATTAAAAGGAAGACAGAGTTGGGGGAATATTTGTAATATGTATTCTGAAAAAGGACTCTCAGCCAGAATATCTTAGGTAACATCTATAAATCAGTACAAAAAAGATAAGACAGCCAAGGGGGAAAAAAAAATGGACGTGAAACATAAATGTGTGCTTCATAAGAGAGCTTCTTAGTATGGACCATATATGTAGGAAACAATTGCTAGTCATCTCCTACAGTTGGAACCATCGTATATCTACCGCAGTGTACACACTGCAATGGTGGAACCACAGTATGTCTATCACAGTGTGCACACTGCAATAGTGTACGTGAAGAAGGTAGTACAGAGTGTTTCCGAGCCTTGCAGCAGGGGAGCTCTTAGGCTGGAGGTGGGTGTACATTATACAGCAATTTTAGAAAACCATCAGGTGTAGCTGAAGCTCACTGTGCCCATATGCTATGAGAGCTTGGCCTTTCCACATTTATGCCTCAGAAATGCATATAAACGGTCACAAAAAGACACGTGCAGTCATGTTGGTAAAACCAAGAGTGAGAAATAGCTCCAGGGCCCACTAGCTTCCAGTTAACCACTCAGTGTTCCAACCATGAAGAGAAAACGAATTACAGCTAACGGCAGCAGTGTTGATGAGTCTACACATGCTGTCAGAAAGGAGGCCAGTGCAGCTCCATGTAACCACAGTTCCAGCGCAGGAGACTTGACAGTGAGGGAGGAGTGTGACTGGACGGATGTGCTGACCATGTTTTTTCTTAAAATTTTTATCTTTAATAGTATATGTTTGCATAGCGATCACGTTCATCATAGGGCCATGGTGTATGGGCATAACACATCTTGATTCCTTTAGTGTCTCCCCCCTGCCTCCCCTCTTCCTAAGGTGAGGTACTTCTTTGCCCCTGACCTTCTGAGGTACATCATCTGTCTGAAACATCTAAAGATCAACACTAAGCCATGTAACAAAGCTCTTCATGATGGATCCCATAGCAAGTAGAACCCACAGGTTTTTGAAGACCGAGCAGAGTGTAATCAGCGAGTGTGATGTGGAGAGAAACGTGTGCTTCACTGCCCTGCTCCACTGGAGATGCATGGCACACAGAGCATTTCTACTGCTTCTCACAGAGCAACTCCCTTTTGCTTCACTTGCTCAGGTCCCCGGGAGGAATCGACGACCGTGCAGCAGGCGCAGCGTCGATCGGCTGTGTTTCTTTCCTTCAAGTCCCCCATTCCCTGTCTGCCCTTGCGCTGGGAGCAGCAAAGCAAACTTCTCCCTACCGTCGCCGGAATCCCTGCCAGCAGAGTGTCTAAATGGAGCACAGATGAGGTACGCCTACTGCTCTGTTTGGTCTATCAGGTACAGTAGTATTGCATTAAAGTGGGGGATAGACACGTTGAACATAGGTAAGGTTTAGCTGGGCTCTTTTCTTCCTAAAAGAGAAGAAATTACTCCCAACATACCTAGGCTAGATGTTTTGCATATACAACATTTAGATTCAGGCATTTTTTTAAGCTAGAAATTTTGGTGTCATTTTTGACAGGTATCAGAATTCATACAGAGCTTGCCTGGCTGTGAAGAACATGGAAAAGTATTTAAGGATGAAGTAAGTGTTTCGCTGAATTGTATTTACTGTGGTGCAAGTCCTGAAGTCAGTGGATGGGAAAAGTTGTGGAGCTGGTGCAGTCAGCAGGGCTGGTTTTTGGTGAAGTTTTCAGTTTGATTCACAGTTGCCTAATAGATAGCCTTAATCGGTTGTTAAAGTGTCTTGAAAGAAGATGATATCCAAAGGAATATTTGTAAGTATAATTTTCTGATCACTAGACTCACTATTTAAAACCCCAACAAAATATGCTAGTGTGCCCTTGGACAGTCCGTAAGCCAAAGAAAGACCTAAGCATCATTTTTTAGTAAAGTAAAATTAGTTCTCACTGTTTTATTGTAAAATCTAATGATATCAAGATTAACTCATTTTGATACTTATAATAAATATGATTGTTGAAAACAATCGTTTGGGGCATTCATATTTCTCAGGAGTACATATGATTTATGATAAAAAATACAATGAAGTATTACTCTTCAAATTTTATCACAGTAAAAGATACAAAAATCTCAAGACATAAGCAAAACATAGACAAGTTTTCTTCCAGAGCTTAACACTCATAATATCTAGTCCATCTTCTAATGAAGTCTTTGTTTCCACCTGAAACCTACTCAGTCAATAGTCTTTACCATCCGCATTTTCATTAGCATTCTGGTCTTTAGGGCTGTGACTAGAAACTCCCATTAAGCTCAGCTCACAGTATTCTGGGGATGCAACCCAAACAGTCCCAAACTCCTTTCATGAACTTCTTCTAAAGTTTCCAAACCACATGGTCCTGAGACCAGAGAAGCAACTAGATCTTAGTAACTTTCTCATTGGTGGACAGAATACCTGACACTCACATTTTAAGGAGGGATGGTTTATTTTGTGTTGTGTTTCGGTCTGTCGTCCACTGGCTCCAAGACAGGAGAGCATCACAGAGGAGCATCGTGGAGTAAGATTCACTCACATCATAGCAGTTAGGAAACAGAGAGAAACAAAAGGAGCCTAGGAGGGAGATATACCTTTCCAAATTACACCCCCAGTGACTTCTCTCTCCCGACAGGCCGCACTTCCTAATGACAAGTCAAGTGTCCCTATGCCCTGTTCCCTCCAAATCCCCTCCTTTGTGTATATGAGGCTCTTGGGGGAAGGGGCATCTAGATCTAAACTGTACCATGGCATGTTGTCTTTGGAGATGCTCTTCACGCACTACATTTCCTCCGAGCCAGATGTGTCTTTAGAAGTTTCTGCAGACAGTTAGTAGTTTCTGTCCAAATTTATCATGCATTCATGTGTTCATGCCCTCCTTTTCATGTTTCTTATAAAAATTGGTTACATTCCTGCCTTATAGATGTTATTCTGTGAAATGCTTTGAGAAGAAGTTGCTTTAAAAGTCATAAAACACAATTCTTGCCTAGAATTATCTGATACAATCAGCAGGTGTTTTTTCTTTTCCGAGTCCTAGAGGTAAATCGTAACAAATCTAAAGTCTTATAAGTTGTCTCTAAAGGGCAAATTAGATGTATCCCAGTAATAACTAGCTATTATTTGAAAACATCCTTGACTTCTGTTTTGCATAGTGCAAATCTGGTTCAGTGCATTTTAACACCAACGTTTCTGTGTCTTCACTGCTTCCATCTTGGTGTGAGGCACCTTCATGCCTCACCAGAATTTGCACAGTAGCCTCTTACTCTGTCTCCGATTCTCTTTTTACTGCTCTGCAGTCTGCTCGCAGCTCAGCCCAGGTGATCCTGCTGGAACTGAGATCAGGTCACGACCCTTGCTTGAGTTTCACATCTGAGAGGAGGAGCGAGAGTCCCAACAGCCCACTCTGACGCCTCCTGCCGCTCTTGCCTCCTGGCTGTTCTTGCTGCCCCTCGCGGTCCCACACACCAACCTTCCTGCCCTCCGTGGACTGCCCAGCCTGGCCCACTCTCCCGTCTGCAGTGCTGTCCTTCTGAATGCTGACATAACTCCCTCGCTCTTCGCAGATGCTGCGTTTCAGTTAGTCCCACCCTGACCGTCCCACTGGAAAGCGCCGTCTGCTGCCACGTGTACACATCCACCCGGATGGACCTCTCACCTCTCCACCAGCTCTGTTTTCCAACTTCCAACTTCCTGGCTAAATTTGCTTTCTCATTGCTGTGGTAGTCTGTTTCCCATCACTAACACAGGAGCCTCCCAGAGTGTTTGCTTGCCAGCCTGTTTGCTTGTTTTTGTTGTATATACTGTAGTTACACAGGCCCAGGAAGAGTCTTTGGGGTAGAACATTTAGTATATTTTTATCGAGTGAATATATCCATCCATCTGTACTCAGAAGGACAAAGAGCACGTCACTGTGACTCTGAATTAGAGCTTTGGGAGAGGACCCGAGTCCATAGGAGGAGGATCAGGGGAGCGGACGAGGCGCTGCCGAGCTCCAGGTCCTTCTTCCTCTGTGGAGTTGGCCACTGTATGCGCATTTCAAGAGCAAACAAAAAGCAGCCTCAGGAATGCACTGCAGGGTTCATGATTCTTAAAGTGTACACTTTCTAAGTGTACTTTACTTCTTTCCTGTTGAGGCTTGTCCTACAGCCACACATCAGACCATCTGGTGTGTAATGCAGAGCTTGGCACTGGCTTCTAGATTTTTTTCTTTCTAATAAAATAACCTTAATCTGCCAAATACTAACCTTCTCACCCTGCTGTTCAGATCTCAGCCTCTCAGTTCTCTGGTGTTCTTACCTTTGGTTACTTGTCACATAAACTCTTACGTGGATGGGGGTGGGGGGGACAATGGCTGCCTCTAGCCTTCAGTACACTCCAAATTTGTAATAAACCGATAAGTCTCTGTGATTTGCCCTTCAGGAAACCAAGGTGTTGGTTGATATCTTCATTCAGGCCTGCGAAGACTTCTCTCAGCCCGTCCCCACTCCTGAAATCTGCCTCTGGTGGGGAAGTGGCAGGAGGCGTGCTTTCCGCCCGGCTTCACTCTGTCACAGCTTGGACAGATGAGACTGGCCGGTGTCTCTAGAGAGCTCTCTCCCTCGTATGTTCCACAGAGTCAAGTTACACATGGGGTGTCTTTCTTTTTCGTTTACCGTAGCAGTATGCTTTTACTGAAATTAGCAGACTTTTTCTGACGTAATTATTATGTGAAGTTCAGTAAGATTCTAATTGTTAGTGACGAAGTAGACCACATAGGAAATTTATGTTACAGTTACTTTTCCAACAACATAACATAAAATTATGTTAATTTTCTTTAAATTTTTAGAAGAGGTACTTCATCATCAGCTTGTGTTTAGTGAACTCTGCAGGATTCAGAGTTTAATTAGATTTCTAGAGCAGCCATAGCAAATACAAGTCAGTGGCTTCAACTGGAGACATATTGTCTTACAGTTTTAGACACTGGAAATCTAGAAGCCAATGTGTGGACTGGGCTGGCCGGCTTCCTTTGGAGGACTGTGAGAAAATAATCTGCTCAGGGTTCTGCCTTCAAATGGTGGATGGTGTCCTCTGGGCCTTCGTGCTCCAGTGTCTATGTCCGAATTTCTTCTTTTCTTTCCGTGGGTCCCAGTCGTGTTCAGTTGGGGCTTCCCCTCATTCCGCTGTGACCTCACCTTAGCCAAGTGCCCATGCAGTGACTCCATTTACAAGTAAGGTCACATTTTAAGAGGCTGTGAGAGTTAGATCACAACACGTTAATTTTCAGGGGACAGTTCAGTCCCATAATATAATACATGGCTGTCACCAATATCTAAAGTCACAGAAAATACAAGCATGTTTTCCATTTTGTGCCAAGTGAGAAAATCCAAAGGAAACTAGACTTCAAGGCAGTGGATCTTCCCCGAAAAAAAAAAAAAAACCTATCATGACTGCTCAGCTCACAAAAGCAGAAGTCACCTTCACAGGGTTATATTTGGCCTTCAGAGAGTCTGACCTGTAGAAGCGAGATTTCCATCATAGGAGAGGCCCCCCAAGAACTTGCAAATCCTGCTAATGCAGAAGAATCTGTGCTCTTAAAACTGTCTCACATTCTTCAAGAGTGATGGAATTGCTTTTATCCTATACGTGAAAGCAAAGTGTGGCTCTACTGGACACAAACACTGTCTTTCTTGTTTTTTTTACTGTTTATTGGTAAAAGGCAAATTTGTAAACATTATGAGTGTGTAGCTGATGTCTCATCTGTATTCTTTGGTATATGTTGACAGACATTTGTGTATTTGCTGTCTTTTTGGAGGTAGAAATCTACCACGTGATATGAATTAGATTTGGGGCCTCAAGAGCTGGGTGTTCCATATTCTGCCCTACTCAGCAGCTAGTTCAGAGAAATCACGGGAAACATGGGCCCCTTCATTTTCCTCTGGACCAAGTCTTTAGCAGCAGTCCCCAGGGGGTGTGCTGTTTCACATACAAGAGTGCCCTCTATCTGGAAAATGTCCTTATGAAGTTGCACATGTACCTTCTCAGTCCCCTCATGTAAAAGTCAGCTGACTGCTCGACCATGGATCTATACCCAGGCTGTATCCAGCTAATTCACTTTCTTTTGTTTCTTCCCTGTTTTAGCAAATTGATGGAGAAGCATTTCTACTTATGACACAAACGGACATTGTTAAAATTATGAGCATTAAACTGGGCCCTGCTCTTAAAATTTTCAACTCTATTCTGATGTTCAAAGCTGCAGAGAAGAATTCTCACAATGAACTCTGAAGGTGGTGAACTCTGAGTATCAGTTTTCTGCTTTACGGCTCATGTTTTATTCAAAGCACAAGGATGGTTATGACTCTTAAATGAGAAGTCTCCAAACTCAAAGAGCAACACTATCGGGTTATTTATATTCCTCGAGAGACAATATATATGAATTCTTAAGAAAGTGCTTAAGCTTTTAACCAGGTACTGTCTAAAAACAGTCATCTTTTGGTTCTGTTCACTGAGCTAAATTTATCTTTGTAAATCTTTTGAGGCTGGGGGGTGGGGGGAAAGGGGACCTCATTAATTATTTATGGATGGGGGGGCAGATAAGACCTTTTGGCATTTTGTAAACATTGTTGAATTCTCTTTCATGTACACTGTTTCTTTTTCAGTACTTTCAGAAACCTTTTTATATAATTGAATTTCAACTAAAACCAAATTAGTCAAAACCTGGCTAGCTTTAGCCAGTGGACTGTTACCTGTGTTGTTCCTGCTGTGCCATATTCTGTTTTACAACATCATGCTGAGTGTAACTTTGCAAGTCATGGTATCGCCCAACCGCTTGTCATCATTTGGTGGGGCTGAGTAGTTGTAACAATTACTTTTCTTTGAATCAGTGTTTTTACTTTTGCACGCATTATGAAATGTTCAACAGATTACTTTTCACCAGCATCTTTACTATAATTACCAAAAACATGTATATAAAAGAATGGAATTGAAAAATAAAATATATCAACGTCAATAAACTAGGTAGTGTATATGAGCGGCGCAGTCTGCACACCATGGCGCCAGTGTGTTGACAGGAGCCTGAGGGCATCGGATGAGTGTGCACCTCGTGCGGGGCTGAAGCTTTACACGGACCTCGAGCTGTTCCTGGGATCATCTTGAGCTTTTCTCTAAGTGTCATGGAGGAAATCGTGGTGCTCTTTGGAGATGAAGGGCTCATTCTGTTGGTGAACGCACTAACCCATGAAGAGCCATCTCCAGTTTTGCAGTGCGCCCCAAACCCCAAGATTTTCTTCAGGGCTGGTGGAAGAGAGGGTGCATTGATTTTACTGAGCAGGGAAGGTGTGAGGGAGCAAGACCAACACACATGGACTTCTCGGGACTCCAGATGAGGGAAGGAATCCCAAAGCAGTTATTCGAGATCCTCCATTCCAGAGGGACCCTTTCTTTAAAATACTTTGCCTTGCTATGTAAGCATTTGGATGCACTTTAAATGATCTACGGACTGAGAGCTGGCAGTGTTTCTTTCAAAGGGAAAGTTATTTTGTCTGTCCTACGACATGCTTTCTAATTGCAGGATCAGACATTTGTCCAAGGACTCTTTCAAAAATGGAAATTAAATTCATAGCATGCTGTCTGAAATGTAGGCAGAGCCCCACCACTCAGCTGCCCTCATTTTTTTTCTGATAGAGGACTTCTCCTATGTGCCCTGCTGGGAGTCTGTGCATAGTTATTTGTACCTGGCATGATTCAGGGTAAAATAGGGTCAGTGCTATCTGCAGTATCACATTCATTTCTTGCATGAATCTGCTAAATAAGGTTTTCTTTGTTGCCCCTTCCCTCTTTTTATATTCTGTTCAGAATTTGTGCATACATCCAGGTTGCATTTGTTATATCTGACATGAATGAAATAAAATATTCATTACAGTTCCTTTTTTACATATGTATTATTTTTAAGGAAGTTTCTCATATAGGAGAGTTGAAATCAAAACAAGAACAGAAGCTCAAGCACAGTGTAAGAGCTGGGGTGTGACTCAATGGCAGAGCTCTTGCCTGCCATGCAGGAGGCCCTAGTTTGATTCTCTGTACCAAAACAAAAAGAAAACTGTCTTACACCCCTATCAGATTTACTATTGTTTATCAAACCGTGTCCCAAAAAGATGAAGAAAGATTTTCAGAAATTACGTTGTTAGATCAAATTGGGTTTATCCACATGGGGAGTTTTTCCTTTCCATATGTTGCATAGAAAGGACTTTTAAATCTTTCCTAAAACACCCATTCGCTTCAGGCAGCATGTTGTTGAAGGTAGAATATCTTGGGATGGCACAAGATTCTGTGTACCTCAGGAAAGGGAAATCCTTTTCCTATCACTTCTGAAGGGGGCGGGAGGGATAGGAAGCCCTGACAATAGGGAAACTTCTGAACTACAAGAAGCTGGTTTAGGGTGGGACCCGTGTGAACGGTGGGAAACAGACCTTTCATCTAAAAGGGATCTTAAAAAAATTTTTTTAAACCACTGTACAAGGTGAGTGAACCTGTGTCCAGGTTAATATTTGTCACAGCTCAACACTTGCAACTTCCAGATTCTCGGACTAAGACCCAAAACAAATAGGGAATGTCAAGGAGCACTGAGTATTTACCAGCTGACAGTCCCAAGCCAGGCCCTAGGGAAGGAAACAGTTGGTAAAAGTAAAAACATAGACAGAAATCTGCCCTCAAGGTCCAGCTCAGGTCTGTCATGTTTGCAGCCAGGCTTCCCTGCAGTGTCTGTACAACTCCTCATGGACCCGTGCCTGGCCCCACCTACAAGGGGCTGTCATTCAGCTGCACAGCGGTTCAGGACCTGCTGCGGGGGAAGAAATCTCTGAGAACTGATTGAAAGCACTCAAGACATGATTCAGATAGATTGTCAAACTAAAAAGTGTTGCAGGGGGAATAATTTGGAGAAAATAAGGGAAAGTATAAGGAAGTTCATTATTCTATTGAAGAGGAAGAAATGGAGACTATGGAATAGAGATGGTTTTATGCAAAAGTGATACATGTGCGGTTTCATTTCCTTTGCCTGCTCATTCTGGTGTGAGTAGTTCTCGAGTAGCTATTGTGGAGAGCACAGCCTTCATGTGTGTTTTTATCTTGATGGCTAAAGCCATGTAGAAAGAAAGGCAAACTGTCATTATGTCAGTAGTAGAACATATATTTTACAAGATTTCCAGAGATGTGTATTATAAACATCTCTCTTCAATATTTTTTTTCTTTCTTCTTTAAACTTTTGTAGTTAATTTGATGAAACAAGCAAGGAAATGTACATCAGGTTCTTCCATCCCCAAAACCACCTTAACCACTTGTGAAAAACGGTAACATGGATGTTTTGATGATAACTTAAAGGGTCACCTTAAAAATGGAGTTTTATAATTTTCCTTCTGAAATATTTGTAGAAGAGTGGAATTCACGGAGCCTTGTTATACCCCCCAAAGTATTGCGTGTCCGTTGTTGTGAATACACATCTGGATTCTAACAGCTGTAGGTAGTAACCAGCAGCGGACACATGGGACTCTGAGCCTGCAAAGAAGGAAACCCCAGAAGATGAATTGGATCACAAAGCAGCATTGAGAAGACCTTGGGCTCACACTGCCCTGTGAGTGACTGGGAACCTACATGGCCTGAGGCTCGGCCAGCCACCCGGGATGAGGCCAGCACATGGGTATGTAGCATCAGTGCAAGGCCAGATGCTAATCCAAAGGATCTAGAGTGTCTTTTACAAACTAAGGCACACTTCACACTTGACTGTCACTTTGGTCACGGAAATCTAAAGCCTCAAATCAAAATGAATAAAGAGCTCTTCAGAGATTTTTATTACAGAATTTCACAAAGAAGGAAATGTAAAGATAGAAGGCATCGAAACTCATTGGCATCTTTGATACAAGATGATTTGCTAATACCTACCTCGATGCAAGCCCTCATTTAAGTGGTGTTTATCATGCTTCAGTTGACCCAAAGGTAGCTTTCCATACAGTGCTTGGCATAGCGTTAAGTGAGTGGGCGCTGAAATCCTACTTCTTTTTCTTGTTCTTTCAAAGAAGGAACATGAGGACTGTGCGCATCAAAAATCAATGTCTCTAAGAAGTTGAGGGTTTGGGACAGTCCTCTGGGACACTCAATGCCAAAGACACGAAAGGCAGCCACAAGGACTGCCAGGGCTGCGACACAGTCATCCACCTTCGTGAGCTTCTCCTTGTCCACGTACAAAGAAAATTCACAGACATTGATGTCAAAAGGGCTCTTAACTTCCAACACAGGTGTGGACACTTGTACCTGCAAATAAGAATGGAGTCACTGCCCCACGATGTGCAAAGTAACTTACAGACTAAAGTGCATCTGAATGTAACTGTAATATTATAATCAATGAGCTTGTGACACGAGCCTATTTGAAAATATGAGAAAGCATGGCCCAAAACCTACCACTGTCCTATTACATAGCTTGTACGACTATAAAAAACAGCAAACCAGTGTCCATTGACATGCTGTTTACCTTCTCATTCACAACAACAAAAAGGCTGGGATCATCCCCAAACACATCTGGGAGGAGTAAACATGTGGCTGTCATCTTCATATCTGTCAAAGCAAACACATTTAGAGCCCAAGTAAGAAGAGGTTTTTCATAATTTCTGGCAAAGCTAATGTTAAAACAGAGAGAGCAGGAGATAAGAGTTCCATACTCAAGTTTGACCTCGAAATTTGTGTTGTGTAATTGACCAGTTGCTAGTTCGCCAAATACAATTTTCAGTATTCAGTGTGCTTTTAAACCTATGACTCCACCCCTCCCTCTGGAAAAGTTCTTTTTTCTTTTCCACCATTTCTTTCACTGAATCTTACTACTGAAGCAACACTTTCCCAACTACTCAGAACTATACAACTAATCAGACCCGCTCCCTTGCTTCCCACAGTTACTAACATTTCAGCAGGCCTTCGTCTGCGCACCCTCTCATCGCTCCTTGCAGTGCAGTGTGGATGGGATTGTCCACCACCGAAAATGCAGTCAGTATGTTCTCTGAGTAGGACTCCAAAATGTGCTTTGTTTTCTTATAAATATCTGTTCTTGTGAGAAGTTGGAATTCTCTGAACATCTGATAAAAGAAGAAAGCACTAAATCAGGTGAAAAGAAACTTCTGTTTTTAATGTGAGCAAGTAAATAACTCTTTAGAATTATGTTAAGTTTGAAATGCTGCTTTAAAAAGCACACTGAATATTTTAGTAGCTTTAATAGAGAAGTAAAGACTTCAGGGAAGAGGAAGGAATGAAATGAATTTAAAAAAAGATAAGTAATAGACATGGAAAAAATTCTAAAAATATAAAATGAGAGCTTTGGGAAACAACTTTTCTGTTGGATGGGATGAAGAGTTTGTGGCTCTAGAATTAACAATAAGACCAATTAATAATTAAAACTTTAGATGCGGACTCAACTAAATGAAGATTCCAAAGTACAAGTGCATATGTTGTTAATTTCGTGATCCAGCCAGGATGCTAGGTCCTTGAGTTTCATCAAGTTTGCCATTGGCGGGTTGTGGCAGAGGTCAACAAGAGGCAAAAATAAGAAAACTTGGATTTTAGAGAACAGCCCTTGAAAAATAATTAATCACAGCACCCTAAAGAGAAAGAGGAATCCTCTCAAAATTATAAGGTTGGACAGAGATTTTTAAAAAAATTAACAGTATCAGTACAGATCTACCAAGTTAGTATAAAACCAGTTTACCTTTATGGAAGTCCCCTTCCTTCCGTCCACATTTTCCTACCATCTCCTCATTTCTGTCCCTCAGAAAGTTCCACCACATCTTCACCCCTCCCCCTTCTGCTGCTGGAATGGCACTATCAGATTATTAGTTACGTATTCTAGTATGAATTAATTTAGCCGTTTCTTTCCCTAAAGCTGTAAGAACAGTAACAAACCCTGCACTGACTTCATCGCTCCCTGGATGCTTTGGTAGCTCCCAAGCCCCCGAAAGATCAGGTGGGAAAGTAGTCAGAAACCTGGACAGCACTTTCCCTCAGAGGCGCAGCGGCTCTGCTCACAGAGCACTGTCTGTGGACGGCGGAAAATGGCCCTCAGTGGCCAGGCGGGAACCGGAGCATGCAGAAGGCAGAAGACACCATTTCCCTGGTCCCATAACCTAGGAATTTTTACACTACAGATTTCAAAATAGTTTAAAGTTACAAAAAGAATAGAGGCCACAGATGTTTTCCATGTAAATTCTCATGTGGTTAAAAGGGAACCTTCTAGGTTTCTGCACTGTAAAGTGAGTCTGTGTAGGAGGTTACGGAGAGACAGTTGGAGTTTATGTCAGTATCATGTTCCTCATGTCACTTTCATCTCCAGGCTTAGCCTCCGTCCATGGTCCTCACATGTCACCATCATGTGTTGCTATCATGACTGCCATGGCCATTTTCAGGCTGGCTTTGACTCACAATGGAGCCCAGGCTAGACTCACACTCATGGTGATCCTTTTGCTTCTGCTTCCCAAGAGCTGGGACAATAGGCACAAGCCCCACACCCGGCAACATGGCCATTTTCTTACTCTGTCTTCTGAATGTATTAGTTGGCCTTCTACTACAGGGTAGAGCTGTCTCTTTGTCCACATTCATTTACTTATTCACATTTAACATCATTGCAGATTTAAAATTTTCTACTTTATTCAACTGCTTAAACTCCAAAACTTCAATTCCTTGTATAATTTTTATTGACTTTTATTTTCTAACCTAGATCTGGCTTCCAGGAGCTGTTTCCCTGACTCCCGTGTTCTCTGGAACTATCCTATTGGTCTGTGAGCACTTTCTTAACTTCCAGCTTTCTACAGCAACTCTGGCTCATCCTGTATTTTCTCTTCTTTTTGCTTCAGCTTTGGAGTCAGCTCTTCTCCTAC
Source organism: Petromus typicus (assembly GCA_004026965.1). Classification (NCBI taxonomy): domain Eukaryota; kingdom Metazoa; phylum Chordata; class Mammalia; order Rodentia; family Petromuridae; genus Petromus; species Petromus typicus. The sequence goes on along the minus strand of PVIR01021056.1, from coordinate 2,484 downwards.
AGCTCCAGTTTCTTTTACTGAAGAATAGCTCTTATAAACTAAAATTTCAGCCCTCGGTGTGTGTCTTCTAGAGAGTCGTTATCACTGTAGGCTTCCTCCTGGAACAAAGCTAGGAAACATTTTTGTATACCGTGCGTTTCCAGAACCAAGATGGCGTCACTCGTGTTAAACCGGTGAAGATGAAGCAGCAGGTTACAAAGGCAGGGAGGCTGGACAATAAGAGCCATTACCAGAGCCTCCTTTAGATCCGTGGCCTTGCACGAAGGCCACCCAGACTCCTTTCTTTCTCCCTTTGTCTTGGATAAACATTCACCTCCTTGATTGCTCCACCCAGTCGCTTGAACAGGACAGTAAGTGCCTGGGAGGAGAAGGACCTCAATGCCAGCGACAGTGTGACCTCTGAGAGCTGTGCCACAGCAGCCCTTCGGCATCTAGGCCAGCGTGGAGTTTCCCTTGTGCGGTCCAGCTCCTGCTCGGAGGCTCGGGATCCTGCAGGACGCGCAATACCTTCCTGCTGCCCTCTGAGCCCCGTGTAGCACAGGGCGCCCTCTCTCCATCGATGACTGGGATGACACCTCAGCACAGAGCCAGTGATCTCAAGTTTCCCCTCCAAAGCCCTGAAGCAAAGCCCGGAAGCAGCCCCTGCCTCTCCCCCGCTGCTCCCCCCGTGAGCGGGGAAGATGGGTCCAGGCTTGGTGGTTATTTCACTTGCTAAAAACAAATTCAGTTTTTTTAAACATGTTTCAAAGATGTGTTAGTTTTGGTCTTATATATTTTACAAGTTTTGCTTTCTCTCTGTTCTCTTTTGTGTTTCTGTTTTTCCTTTTTCTTTATCAGTGGGGGAGTGAGGTGGAGTCTTGTCCTACATCCCTGGCCTTGTTCCTGAACTTCCAGCCTCAGATGATCTTCCTGCCTCAGCCTTCTAAGTGGCTGAGTTGAGCTACAGAATTCTCCAGTGATTTTTTTATTTTTTTTTTTAACTTTCTAACTGTCTGTTGAAAGATTGTTTTGAAGGGCATAGGTCCAGGAAGTGACAGAGGGTGGGTGTTCAGGACCAGCATCACTGCAGCCAATAGCTGCTTTTTCTCAGCACCTACATCCACAGATCCCGAGGTCAGAACGTGTTCACAACGGCAGGAGCAAAAAGTAGCAGGAATGGACTGCATCCTGTTAACCTACCTACAAAAGGATTGTAGGAGGTGTTTATAAGGAAGGGCAAGTCCAGAGTGGTGAAGCACACCTGTAATCTCAGCAATCTGGGAGGCTGAGGCAAGAGGACTACAAGTGGAAGCCCCGCCTGGGCAATTCCATGACTTAGCAAAACTCTCTCAAAATTAAAAGAAAGAAACTAAAAAATAAATAAATAAAAGTACAGTCAAATTTCCTTTAATTTTAGGAAGCAAAACAGGATTTTGGAAGTTGTAACTTCCAGCTTCACCAGCTGAGTTTGAGAAGTACTTCAAAAAGAAACTGAAAATTTTTAATTCCTTTGTTTAAAACAATAGACAAGTCTACTCTGGAAGTACAGTCATTACAAAGTTGTATTCCAATCCATATTTTGGACATAAGTGAAAATCCTAAGATGAAAACACCTCCAGATGCTGTAGCAGGAGCCTCGGACTTCCAGTCATCATTGGTTTCAAAAGCCGCGGAGCCATCGTGGTCCACATCAGTTGCTACCGTTGGGAGGCTCCCCTTCTCCAAGGCCCTTCAGCAGCAGCAGCTCCCGCCACCTGCTCCTTCCCTCCCTCAGCTCCAAAAGTCCTGTTTAAAACATCAGCTGTCGGGCCGGGGAGTTAGCTCAGTGGTTCCGGTGCCTGTCTTGCAAGCGCAAGGACCCGGGTTCGATTCCCCGGTAACTACATAACAATACTGGGTGTGGAGACCCACACCCAGCAGCAACCAGTACCACATACCACAGTGCCGGGCGTGGTGGCTCACGCCTGTCATCCCAGCACTCGGGAGGCAGAGGCAGGAGGATTGCTGTGATGTGAGTTGGAGGCTGAGCTCAGGGCCAGCCTGAACCACAAAGTGAGACCCTGTCTCAAAAAACCTTAAAAAAAAAAAACAAAAAAGAAACAAAAAACATCAGCTGTCAGCTTTACAGGTTTTTGCCTTCCTACTATCCTTTGCAGATGTGACAGCCTGGCATTAACTTTACGTCTAACAGCCAGAGGCTGCTGGCTCTTACTGTCCCTAACAACCCAGAGATTAAGAGAAAACAAGCAAAGTTCAAGGTAGGTTTCCAAGTGGATTCACTAAATTAGCCCAAGTAAAACCCCGAGAATGTGCCTGCTGCACAGCCAGCACTTCAATATTGCTCCTTATATTCGAATAAATGCTTACAGGCAAATTCTTATTTCCAATTTTTTAAAAAAAGAGAAAAATTCTTTTTGGTGTTATAGATTAAGGAAAGTTTCATTTTCAGTGTGGCTGACTGAACTCCCAAAATTCTTCCATGAAATACGAGGAGATATGAAATCT